>JAVCKT010031337.1:0-14815 GCA_032273925.1 Rhynchotus rufescens | reverse complement strand
TCCCTATGCCGTCATGGTAATTAGATTTCGGTTCTATCTAAACGCTGCCTGCTGCATATGTTCAGTACTGGTTCACCTAATTACTCTTCAGAATAAAGCACTATAAAATCTGTGTCAAATGTCTGTAATATCTCTAGTGTCAGTCTGATATCATTCACTCTTGATCTCCAGTAGATGATGCAGAACTGAACAGATTCACTTCGCATAGGCAAAATATATGACTAAACTGAGGTCTGGATAGTCCTTATGGTTCACATGACAGTCGGCCACTGTAAGGATTATGTTAATAGCAGGTCAAAATATTATCTCAAAATTTTATTTGAGAATTCCTCTTTGTACTTCAGATCTGAAAAAAAAAATGGGAAAAGATTTCTTAATGGGAGCATGCAACTTTTAATATATACACCACTCTTCTAATACCAGTATTTTTGCTATTCTGAAAGAAGCACAGCGTGGTGGGTAGTACAAATTTAGAGATAGGAGTTCTGATTTTATTCTTGGTTTTGCCAAACCGTAAGTAGACCTTAGTCACAATGATAAGTGGTTTTACAAGTTCTTTTCCTGTATTTGGTCTTTAATGGGTTCTAGCATATCAGAGGGTTTTCTGGAGGCACTATTCCATGTCTTTGAAGGTACTGAGTGGTCTAATTACCACCAAAACCAGTGGGAAGTAGGTCTCTGTAGGCCTCTGGGGGGGTCTAAACTGATACTCATCAGATGTTCTGTTACATGGATAGAGGGCTTGAGAAGAATTCAAAATATAGTAATTATTTTGCAGTCTGCCCTGTCTGACAAGGAGTTGCCTGTGAAGATCTCTACCAGCTCAGTAATTTCAGTGACAGCTGTATAAATACTCAACACATGCGAGCAGATAATATTTTAAATACCTCTGTCTTTGTCTGATCCGTGTCGGAGGCTGGAGTCAGAGCTACCCGGAACGGGCATCACTGCGGTTTCTAGCGTTGCCCTCCTGTAGCAGCTGAGTCAGGCGATCACACGAGGGGGTGATGGCTGCCTGGCAGCTGCAGAGTGGCTCTGTAGGTAGGCAGGGTGGACCCGATTCTTTTACCCTATACAGTTTGTTTGTGTTTGGGCACTGACTCTTGGTTCCAAATACACAGCAGGCCACATCATAAGACCTATTTCTAATATTGTGTTGGTCTGCTAGACTGTTGGAAATCTCTTACAGATGGACCCGTTCCTCTTCTTTCCACCTGGATTAGACTTCTTGAAGTCATACTCTACTTTTTTTTTTTTTTGAGTTGGAAAATACTCCGGTCCACAAGTGAGTCTTCATTCAATGAAGCTCATATTCTTCTTGAATGCTGAAGTTAGCACAGCCACACAACTCCATGTGATCAAACAGCGCTCCCTGTCAATACCTTTGCCAGTAAAGTTTATTCCATGAAAGCAGAGTAACATTGCTTCAGGGTGGAACTCATCTGTTTCATCTCCTGAGTAATGCCAAAATATACTAGCCCATGCAAGGCAAGCAGATATTATAGATACCAAGCTGTCTTAGCCTATAGAAGGCAACCAAGCCTATTTATTGGTCATTTATAAGCACAGCAGCTTTTCCATGGAAAATTCTTGTCCACTTTTCATTCTGCCTCTTCTCTCTGCCAGTACAATTTGTCAATATTTCTCATTTCCTTTTGGGAAGCCCAGAGTGCTAACTGTAATGAATTAAAGATACTTCTAACTCTTATACTAATACTGTAAGTAACTAGTAAATGAGTTCAGACAACATATTAGACTCATACTTAACATATTAGACTTATGCTATAGCCTGGCCTTAATGAAAAAATTGTGGAAGGAAAACAGACATTCTAGGACATAAGCTATGGTGGACAAAAAGGTTCAGCTGCAGGTGAAGTTGTAATATAATTCATCTACACGAGTCCCTGGAACCAGAGGATCACACTCATGTGCTTTTAGTATATTCACACAGCTAAAAAGAGAAACTATGCTATAGTCTTCATTTTGTTCAGAAATGGGTCTCAGGTGTACCAGTTCCATTGCCCTTCTGGTCCTGTGGAAATTCAGAAGTCCTAATATGAAACCCATTAATCTTGCAGTGTGCATCAGAAAAGTATCAATAAGATCCCAGCTGGAATGACAAATGCTGTCATAGTCTGTTGTTGTAGTTCCACCCCTCCTGGTCTCTGGGCCTTGAGCAACAGCTGCCGTGGAAAGACATGGGAAAACGTGTGTGGGAGCTCGTGTATCTGGTGAAAGATGGTGCCTGCAACGGAGGAATTGAGCAGCCTAACTGAGGACTTGCACAGATTGCCAGGCTGCTCCACCTTGCCATCCACCTGGGGTGGTTGGGGGTAAAAAAAAAAAAAAAAAAAAGCCTTGTCTGTTTTTCTTATAGATAATTGGAAAGTTTTATGTGGATAGTGAACTAATGACATGCTCGCTGCACAGACAGTGCCCCTTTCCAGCTTGGAGAACAGAAGTGAAGTAGCTTAGTGATGTGATTTTTGCTGTGACAGCGAAAATTATGTATGGGGAAAGAGTAGGGTGGTTCTGATGTTTGCAAAATACTTTGTACAGCCAATTGGCCCCACTGGAAAAGCAGTGCTGTTTTGAACCTCATAGCCCCTAGCGTACAAAGGGCCTAGAAAATACAGAATTTGCACATACATTGGCATTTCCTGAATCAAAGCACTTACAAAGGCAATAAGAGTGCTTTGAGAGAATGTATTTACAGAACAGATAAAAGAAATTAGTGGAGGAATATTGTTAATGGAGAGGGAAGAACATGGCAACTGGAAGATGGGGGAAAATCTTGAAAGAACTGTTTGAAAATATTTAGGCTGTCATGGGAAAAAAAAATAGGAGTCATAAAGGTAGGAGAAGAGACAACACATGGAGGGGGGAGCGAGTAGGCAGTGCGAAGACAGAAAAAAGAAGTGCTAGGTGGAGAATCGAAGCCAAAAAGATGGGAATATAGAAAGAAAATGCAAAATAAATCAGAAAAAAAAAAAGTCCAAAATAAAAAGACAAAGGTAGTGAGGAAGACAACTAAGGAACATCTGCAAATATACATGAAAGAAAGGTAGAGCACTAGAGAAAAGAAGGGAAAACAGGAGCAAAAACAAATGAGAAAAGGAAAAGGGATAACAAGAAAACTCATTTTAATATTTTTTTGAATCTCTTTTTTGATGGGCACTGACTTTTGATGGCCTTAGAACTTGGACTGAGATGCTGTCAGAGAAGGGGAACAATGAAGCTGGTGAGAGCTGAGCTGAAGGGACAGAGTAGGGCTGGCTTCAGCCCTGCACCAGGAAACAAGATGGGAAAGACAAGATGATACTGGGGCGCCTTTATTCTTTCTTCTCTTTTCTCTCCTTACCATGAGTAATATTGTAAACATCCCATGATCGCAAAGCCAGTTTTATGCTTAAAGAGAGAGAAAAAAGAGTATAATAAAGGAAAGACAGTTTTCAACAATGCAAAGCCAAATAGACCAGGAGGTCTCTATTGTGACCACAGTGAGTTTGGCTACAGTGACCCATGGTTGCATGTGAGCTGAGTCGTGCTGACTGGGGGGAGAGGTTGTGAAACACTGTTTTGCTGCATCTTCCTGCTTCCCAGATCTTTACCTCTACCACACTGCCTGTTGGGAGCATAATCTATGTGATAACTACTTTTAGTCTCCTTTTATCGTTAATTCCAAAGGTTTAAACAAACACCCCCTGGCTGGGGTTTCCTTTTACAGTCCAAGGAAATATTTTTTTCCTTCTCTAATTAAAATCCTTCCATATACATAAAGCTCACTCCTTAACACAAGAGAGAGAAATGGCTGTAGGCAACGCAAAACCTCACACGTTCCCATTTATTTCCGCTACCAAGGCAAGCAAGCAAGCCTCCAAACGAGGCTTCTCTGACTCCTAGGATGATCCCTGAACATGCCTGTGTCCCACCGACTGCAAAAGGGACTACACACAACAGCACAGCAATGGATTCCAGGGTTAAAGCTCAGTATTCTAGACTTGGCATTACAGGTAGGAGATGTGGTCGATAGGTTTAGCCTGCTGAACTTGTGGGGCAGCTTTGAGAGAGAAGCTATTAGCATATTGCTGGTTATAGATTTTCTCCGTCTTCTGCAGGAAACTACACGTTGATGGCATTTGCATTAAATTACAACATAATGCTATCATCAACAGTTTGTTAGAGGCTGAACTTTCCCACAAAAGAGTGGGAGAGTTTTATAATACAGTATTACCAACAACGTGCTTCAGAGCTCAGCTGTCGTGCTCTTCATTTAACTTCTTCAGGCAAGAAGGTAAACAATTCTTTTTTTCAAAAATAATTTGTTAATTTTTTGACAGACCCAAAGGAGTCCACAGATTGGTAAAGGAGACATGATCTTTACAGATGGGTGAGAGGGAAATATTTTACGGGAGCTACTTTAATGCAGCTAAAAATTAGGTGACTTAACACAAACTGCACTGCTCTTCAGTGGGACTTGGCTGGAAATCTAGAAAACACATGCCCAAGGCTATGAAGCTAAGGATACCTGCCTGAATTTCATAGACTTTTGAGTCTGACTTTTCCCTGGGGCCTCTGTGCCCATTCAGAAAGTTGTATTTGTCCCAGCACAGATGAGCTCAGTGGCTCAGACCAGAAAGTCGCTGCTTTTCTGGCAGTGCCTCAAGAAGGGCTGAAGGGCTGTTCAGAGTATTCCTACCCGTTCTGCTGGAAGTTGGCTTCAGAGGAAGTGAAGGTGGCACAAGAAAAGTCATCCAAAAAGTGAGAGATGTAGGTTAATCTGCCTTTAGCAATTTCTCACAGTGCAGGAAAACAAAACATAAAACAACCTGAAATATTCACTAGAACAGGGAAGAGGTTTGAAAGTGTTTGACTGGACACTTAGTGTTTTTTTTTTTTTTCCTGTATATCATGATGCCTGCTGTCAGGAGGATTGTTTATGCTCATAAACAATAATTTTATGAAACAGGGAGGGTGGAGTATACTTCAGAATTTGTTTTCTTAATGGGGGAGCTAGTCTTCACTTATCAGCATGTTGGCTCTTGGATTTGGCAGCACTGTTAAAAGCTTGCGAAGACTCTGTACACCTACACAGAGGTAAAACAAATAACTTGCTGATAAACAGCCCATAACAGACTAATGGCTGTAATTGCACATCTCTGGCTGTAATTGCAGGAATAATTCTCCTGCAAGAAGTATAAGAGCTGCATTCTGAAGCTCTTGATACAAAACAATAAAAGCAGCCAGAAAAGCCATTCCTATCAAAAGGAGCATTAGGAGAGAATAAGTTTGTCCAAAAAAAAAAAAAAAAAAATTACCTTGAAAAATTATTTTATTTACATTGCATTGGTTTTAAAATTAAAATATGTTATTTTGGAAATGTTTTGCATTACATGGGAATTACTAGAATTTCTGTGTTGTGGGAAATAATTTTTTGTATTTTTGCTCTTTTTCCTTTTAATTCTGTATGAGCTGAGATATATTTGAAAAGTCTTTTTTTGAATGATTACAAAAAATGAAAAACTCATTTCATCACATCAGAGATTTTTTCATGTGAGGATACTCTATTTTATGTCTATACTCTTTTTCTAGGATGGGCATATGTCACAGCCAACTCCCACTTCCTTTATTTATGAGAAATAAAGGTGTATTAAATCATCTTAATGGGAGGCAGACTGAATAAATAAAACTTAGGCAATGTGACTTATCATGAGGGATCAGAGAAAATATGTTCCTTCTTGTTTTACCTTTTCTTAAGTATAAAATCACTTTCAAAAAGAAGGCTACAACTGTCCTAGGATCCGTGACATTTACTTCCTGTTGACTGCATAATGTAATCTATTATTCCTATTCTATATGATAGTTTTAAACACAATTTTTTATTCTTCAAAGTTTTTGCCTCCATATCCCCTAGCCTCAAACAAATTGTAAAGAGACAAGAGAGCATAGGTAGAGAAGAGGAATGTTCTCTGTGTTGCTGAGACATGGATAAATTTGTTACCTCTTAAAGGTTTCTGGTATGTGGTTTCTGCTGAAGATCTTTTCCTGCATATCTTCTTCTCACATATACCAGCATCAGCAATTTCTATTCACCCAACTTTGTAAAGAACTGTGGAATCATGATGCATCTCACTTCAACAGCTCTAATGCTGCAGCCTTCCTTGCTACTTCAGCACAACTGGAAATGCACTGTGCAAATAGCTTAGCTAGTGCAGAATGGCCCCTGGACCTTCCATAAACACTTCTTTTGATCTTATTTGCTGTTGTTTCCACTCTAAGTCTTTTAGAAGTAAGACTTCAGTAGAGGTAAGACTTCAATCTGGCTGTTTTCTGAACACCACTATCCTCACAGTAACAGCAAAATTCCCTCTAAAAGTTCTTACACACTGCTTTATGTTGTAGTGCACACAACTTAATGATACAGAACTATCTATAAACATGTGATCCCCAAAGTTAGATTAAGAAAGTTTGCTAAATTGAACCTCCTCCATTCCTCCTCCAACCCACATTTCCACCCTTTCACTGTAACTTTGTATTTCTAAGGCAGCCCTCTAATTACTTCAAACTCACACAGCTGAAGAGTCGCCTGCAAGGTTTTACCTGGGTGTCACTCAGAGGACAGACTTCTTCTTTTCTAAAGGAATGACACCTCTGTGCTCCAGACACTCCCTTTTCAAACTTGAGGCACTCCCTCAATGCTTGGCAGTCAGTTCTATCCCTGCAGGGTGAGGTGGAGATGTCTCCTCGTCTCCTCCTTGCTGAGGAAGTTTCTTAACTACTTTTTTTTCACTCCTTGACTCCTGAGATTTGGACACACCTACGATATGCCTCATGACCTACATTCACAGTAAATGAGCTTCATAGATCCATTTTACGTCTTTCACAAGCTGTGAAAGTGCAGCAATGCAAACTTCAGGACTAAAGCGGTGCTGAGTTTCATTTTCAGAAGGTTATGGAAAATCGTAAATCTTAAAGAAGGCAGAAGCAAACAAAAATGATTATTTTGTACAATATGCTTTTCTTGTGGTAAGATGATTGCGTTAATAAAAGGAAAATGAAAAGAGCATTTCATACAGAGACATGAACAAGAGGTCTATTATCCTAGAACAAGTGTTTTCAGACTTAATGAGATATAACTCATCTTTAATTTGTTTGTTCAAATTACCCGTTGAGTGCATATCCTTTGTTTTGTTCAATTATATTAGATCTTCATATGAAGTTTTTCTAGACTTCAGAGTAAAACAGATGTCTCGTTATGAAAGAAATATGAACCTCTGATTTCAACATCACAGGTTTTTTCCACAGATCATCAGTTAGAAAGATGATCAAGCAGCGACTATTACTGTGCCCTTCAACCAGTCAAATGACAAGGAATCTGCATTTACCACACGTGGCCCTTTCATATATGCAGACACTTGACTTTTGAGTTCTCCTAAGCCAGTAGGGTGATCTGATTTAGCCGAAGTCTATTTTCTTGAATGCTGAGTTCATTTCCATTATCCGGCACTTGCTGTGGGCTTAGATGGTTTGCACAGCTAGTTGCTGTGTCTCAGCTGAGCCACAGTAACTGGTTATGCTTCAATAACTTCTTCTGGTGCCTGTGCCCCAGTTGCAAATTCAAAGTTCATGTCTGGCTCATGGCTGAGTGAGAGGCAGCATGTGCTCTTCATCTTCGAGGAAGACATGGACCATTTTGAGTAGACCTTGGAGTAAAGAAAAATGTGTGAAGTAAAGGTACACCATGAGGGCAGGACTCCATGACTGTCATAGATCCATGGCCTCAGCTGAGGAGTAGGGAATATTGCCTAGAAGGGGATAGTGGTTGCCAACAACAGGTGACCTCCTTCCCAAGAAAGTCTCCAGCTCTTCAGGCTGCTCTAGACCCCTCCTGAAAGGGCTTTCTCTCCATACTATGGCTGTTTATTTACTCCTAAATAAATTATCATTCCCGCACACAGGTCAGAGCTCTTTGTCTGGATGCCTGTTTGGAAGCAGGCAAAATCATGCTTTTTCCCCTTGCCTTGCCTTGCCTTGCCTTGCCTTTCGCCTTACCTTTCCAAGAAGGCCAATGGGATCCTGGCCTGCATCAGGAGGATGTTGCCAGCAGGTCGAGGGAGGGGATCCTGCCCCTCTCCTCAGTTCTGGTGAGGCCGCACCTGGAGTACTGTGTGCAGTTCTGGGCTCCTCAGGGCAAGAGGGATATGGAGCTTCTAGAAAGGGTCCAGTGAAGAGCAACAAAGATGATTAAGGGACTGGAACATCTCTCGTATAAGGAAAGACTAAGTGAGCTGGGTCTATTTAGTCTGGAGAAGAGAAGACTGAGAAGAGATCTGATCATAGAATCATAGAATCCTTAAGATTGGAAGGGACCTCCAGAGATCCTCTAGTCCAATCCCCCTTGCACATGCAGGGTCACCTAGAGCACGGAGCACAGAATTGTGTCCAAACGGGTTTTGAAGATCTCCAGAGAAGGAGATTCCACAACCTCTCTTGGTATACCTGTCCCAGTGCTCTGTCACCCTCTTCCTGTTTTCAGGAAGGATGATCAAGAATTGTTTATGCTTCTGTGATTAGCAATAAGATGTTTTTCTGCTGAAATTTTGTAGTTTGGTGTTGGAGCTTATAGAAATCAGAATTTAAAAGGATGTTGATAAAATGGTAGAGAGTTGAGAAAAGAGTCATTGAACTGGAAAATAGGCCTTATTAGTAAGTCTCAGGAGATTTGTTCTCTTTAGCTTGCAAAAAGATAGTTAAGGAGGCCTTTAAATACATACATGAGGAATTGAAAAGCTGTTTTAGATGATTCTTCAGTGTATCAGACAAAAGTCACTAGCAGTTAGAAGATGAAGGTGGAGAATTATGAACAGAAATAGAGCGTGCAGTTTTAATGTTTGTGAAAATAAACTGTTGGACACAGTTCTGGAAACAGCAGATAATTATTTATTTATTTATTTATTTGGTTATTCCTCCTGCAACCCTGGTCCTTCTTCAAATCACAGCTCATGCAAGGACATTTTTATGGAGACTAAAAGGAACTATCACAATTATTTTATGATTTGTGAAACCCTACCTGCAGATAAGGGCTTGATAGCTATAGTATTTATTGTTCACACTGTGGGAGAAAATAGCATATGGAGAAGAGGCCATGATAGCTCTTTTTCCATCAATTTTAAAAGTTCTTTTAAATATAATTAAAATTTTATCCATTCCTAGCAATTGGATAGATTATGAGGCAGTATGCTGACACCTTGTATTTGGGTCTCCATTTGCTGAACCTGCATTATGGCTTTGGATTCAGTAGGCTCCTGAGCTGCCTCTTTCTTTTAGAACTCCTTCTTTTGAGCTCCATGTTGTACCCTTCCACAGAAGCAAGCTTTCCTGGGTTTGTGACTAGGCCCAAGGATATTTAATAATTTACCCAAAACATCTTAATTGCTTAAATACACCATTTATCAGAGCCCTAGGTTATAGTGTACTTCTGCAAGTATCTGATCAATGAAATAAGGAACACAGAGTGTACAGGGAGATTATAAACATTTATACTTTGCTTTGGTCAACCTGTTTTTTCCTCTTTCAGATTCATGCTTTCAGAGGGACCCTGTGCATTATGCATTATTATCCCTCCTACAGAAGTCAAATTGAATCAAATTGAAGGAGATCTTTTAAGATAGAGTTTCTTCTGTCACCTCATCCTGTAAATACTCTATTAGGTCTTCAAATCCCAAATCTGTTGCATAGTTGGTAGTTCTTCTGAATAGGTTGATTTCCTTCATTCAGACACCTTTCTATTCAGAAAGGCTTCAGTTTAAATAGAAAACAGACGGTTTTCTGTAATCAGTCCTGTGAAGCAGGTAGTCCAATATATAGCAACAAAAGTAATCTGAAACTTGTTTTGTAACATGTCTGAAAGATCCCATAATTTTATACTGGGATTCATTAACTGTACGTTTGATTGTTTGGAGAGGCCTGAAATATTATGTACAACAATATCAAACTTTTCTATAGAGGATATTTTTCAAAGTTATGTTTATTATTCAGAAAATCAAAGATATAAGATAGGATCAAAGTAGCTGTACTTCAGAATGACACAGAAGGAGGGCAGTGGGAAGAAAAACAAATATACTGACCCACTTCAGGGCCCCTGGGCTCTGTTTATATTTTGGTTGAACACATCGGCAAAGCAATATCACTCTCTAAAATTCAACATCCTTTTGGGGAGCTTATATCAAGGTTCCTTCTTTTTGAGATTTTCTGAAAATATATATTTATGTAGGACAGTTAGAATCACAGAATAATTTAGGATGCAAGGGATGTCAGGAGGTCATCTCTCCAGCTTACTGCTCAAAGCAGGGCTTTGATGTTTTATTGGGTTGCTGTTAGGTTAGGGATCCATAAAGTGATATCTAAACTATGAAGAAAAGAATTCTGGCCTGTTCATGCAGAAATCTTCGTTACATGAGCAGAGCCTCTGCTGCTGACATTTTGCTCTTAGTGTTAGTTACTGGAAAGGAAGTATATATTGGGAGAAGAATGTTTCCTGACTATCCCTTTTCAAATAACACAAATGAAGCCAAGAAAAATCCTTCCTAGTGGCTGGTGATTTTCACCATTCCTTCATGTCAGCTTTTGCATAGCTTAATCACATCAATTTTAATGATATGGAGTTTTTTTTATGTCCTTCAGCAGCAGTGCTACCAAAACTCTATAGTAAATCTGTCCATTGGAACAGTAATACTTCGTTTGTACATAAAAAGTAACTGGCAATTGGGCTGGTGTGGTACGCTCTCTTAATTCAAGACTAAACTACCCTCTATACTACGGCTTTTTGTCCTTATTATACTTCTGTAGTCTTACTTTGCATATTCATGTGCAAAAAGAAAAAAAGCTCACCTACAGAACTAAGAGAAATTGTTTTCATAAAAGTTTTGAACTCCCAAGGATTTATGGCAGTGATACACTTCACCATTTTGTTCCACAGAGATTTTCTTGAGAGTTATTTGTCCTTTCTTACTTTAATTTTGCAATTTGATGCAAGTATGTGTCATCCATTATTCTATTTGGGCCCTGTTGATCCTACAGAAATTAGTTTTTGGTTTTCAGTATTGGGTAGGCTTTTTTAGATAGCTGAAGCAAAGATGATAGAGTTGTTTAGAGTGAGAAGAGTACAAAAAGCAAGTAAATATTTTACACTAGTTCATTTTGTAAGATTGTATCTTCTTTGTGCTAATGCACATATAATCTCCCTTCCCAATAATTCAGAATGCAGCTATCAATATTCTCTTAATCTGGCTAGAGCATTCCTACTCCCTGAATCTTCACGTTGATCCCACTGTTTTGCTACTGACTGAAGGATCTTATTAAGTTTTGATGAATGACTTATTGACAATCTGAATTTTCACAGCCATCACCAGTCCCTGGTCTTTGGTTTTTTTTCCTGCAGATAAAGCTCCACTTTATGCATGGTACTGGCCTGACATAACTGTCTGCTCTCTTATTTTCTTAAAAATGTGTTTCTTGTTGAATGTTTCAGTAAGGACACTAGCCACAGAGACAAACTGATAAGAGATGCATTCCTTACCTTGCTTGATGTCTTTTTATGAAGAGGAAGTTCTTTGTGAAGAGACTTTGGCCTGCAATTTGTCACACTTTAAGAAATGTTACAAGCTATATCTAATAGACTTAAAGCAGTTATTTGTTACAGGATTTAAACTGGACAAAAGTTATTTGAATTTTATTTGGTTTAAAATTTGTCATTGTGTTAAGAATCTGTCTGCTTAGAGGAGAAGAGGATTTTGTTATTTCTCAGTTAGGATCCAGTCCTAGTGCCTGAATTAGGGAAATTTAACCTCTTGCTTCCAAGTCAAGCATTTGGCACTTACGATTTTGTAAACAAGATGCACTGGAATTGGGAACAATCCACATCACTCTTATGATTTTTTTTTGTGTTTTTCCTAAAATAACCCCCTCCTTTTTTCTAGATAATGCCACTGAACATTACATCCACTAATCACAGAGTTCACTCACTCTCCTCTTTTATTTTTACGCATAAAATAGGTACCATAAAATAGAATAAAGGTCATTGCTGCATAACCATTAAAAATATTTAAGAACAATGAAATACCCAAGGAATTGACCCTTAAAAATAATCTTAATTCTATTTCTTGGATAAATCCATTTACAGAACATCATAGCAGAGTGATAAAACAACTAAATAACATTCACCACTGGACCAAAAACATGGAATTTGAACTACAGAAGTCTGTTTTCAGCAGTACAAGTTGTGTTATTTCTTTTACTGGCAGTCTTCCCAGCTCAATAATGATTAGTGAATTAGTGTGTAGCAAACATTTCTGATACATAAACTTTCTCCAGCTGTTGCTAAATCAAAAATGAATGCAATCATCAAGAGGTTTGCAACTTTTTAATTAGTTAAACTAGAACAGCTAACTTTTGATTTCCACATTCTCAACCATGACTGATCAATATTAAGCAGTGAAAAACATGGAATGCTTGAACAAATGACCACCAAAGTCCACTCTCTAACAGAAGCTAGAGCTGCTGAATCGGTGATATGGATGTATTGGTGATACTGCTAACAGTATCACCTCATAGCACCACCAGAATTTTACCTTTGTATTTTAACACCCCATGCTTCATAGTTGCTGGAAATTGAGAGAGCTGGTAAATCGCACAAGATCTGTCTTCCAGCTCTCTATGTGCTTCTTTTCCATTTCTCAATACTATTAAAACTCCTCAAATAACTCAGATCTCTACATGCTGCTTTTCTTCTCAAGTTATCAGTTCCTTGTATTTACACTCCTTTCTTTCTATTTTAACAGTCTCCAGAGCTCCTTACAATAGCAAAGGCATCTTTGTTGTACCCATTGCCTGCTTGTACTACTACTACTACTGCAAAAAAAAAGCAACCTACAGAGCTCTGTTGTTCGCTTGGCAGTGTGAAAACAGAAAAATATGGATTTGTAGTAAGTCTTGGAGCTTTTTCTGAACAAAGGGTTGATCTAGTCATTATCCCAGTCTCCCTTTTCAATTTACTCAAAGTATAAAATTTCCCTGAAACTTTGAAGTTTATCAGAAGGGACAGTCAGACGAAGCATACATTTTTGGTTCCAGTTTCTTGGCCATCTGAATTATGTGTTTTATTTTCCTGATATTGTGCTATATAATGCTACAGTAAGGCACAGTTGCAAGTTTGATAAAGAAGTCACTTTATTTTATGAGTAGATCTGAATGAAGAAATGCTAACAATGCATTGCTTACTATTTAAATTTGGGGCACATGCAAAAAATAGAATTTTGGTGCTTAGAGGTTTTATTACCCATTCCCTGACTAAGAGTGAGATTTTGCATTTATGAATAATTCAACAGTGTGGTGGTTATGCTTTTGCTAAAATCCACAACTTTTGTCTGAAATTGCTGTAGGTATCTACTTGGTTCTAGGGCATGTAGAAAGGCAAGAAAGCTGGCATATATGTCTTGTAAAAGCACTGCAGTATTTTGTTTCTAAATCTTTGCTTCAGTCAAATTGAAGGCAAAATGTTTTATTGGTATAAATATAGTCCAGTCTAGGAATTACGCATATGATGTACTTACATCTTGCATGTAATGCATTTCCATGTGATATATAATGAAATTCAATTGAATTTGAATGTTGAAATGGTTAAGAACTAGTGTGTGTAGAAGGGCATTGTATTGTTGTGGTGTTTGTAGGCATTTCAATTCTGGTCAAGCTATTGTGAAAAAAACATGTTTTCTATACAGAGTGAACAGTAAGACTGAAGTAAGTATGATTTTTTGGATATGTCCCCGAAGCAACTTTTTTTTTTCCTGACTTTCTATATAAAGTCATGAGTGTTTTTTACCAGGTTCTTTTTATTTATCACCTGGTACATTTTGTTTTCCTACAATGAAGACTAGAAACTTATTTTTTATTGAATAAAAGCAGAGGTTGTTATGGAATCATGTGACTTCAGAGCAGGGACTTTACATAAATATATATGTTTTTTCAAGTCTCACTGTAAATCTGCAAGAACTGGAAACTTACTTTCCTTGTAAAAGCCATCTTGCTATAAAAAAGGGCAGAAACCTGTCTGAAATTATAATTTTCGAGTCTGTGCTCAAATTTTCTTGTATACAAATGATCATCCATGATTATCTTCAACTCTGCACTACAAAAAAGTTTTATTCAAAGCAGTCGCTATATATCACCTAATAAACAGTCATAATACTTTTTCTAGGGAAATACTTAAGTGGTGTCAAAATCTTTTATACTATGGCAATGTTCTAAAGAAATCAAAGGACTTATTCAGTTACCATAATTCAGTAAGTATTCTGATGAGCTGAGAGATCTTGACAAAAGAAAATGGCAGTACTGAGTGAGACAGAGGAGTGACTTAGGCCCCTATTTGCCTTCTAACAGAGATCTGGGGAGAAAAGATGAATGGAAAAAGCAGCACATGCATTTCTGGCACAGTATCTTGGTTTCTAGCAATCTGAATCCCCAAGAATTCCTGAACTTCTTATCTTATGTGATATTCTTATCCTTGAGACATCTTCTGTGGGTTCTTTAAAGTCTCTTTGAATCTATATTGACTGTCAACATCTCCAGCATCCCAAAACTGTGAAGAAGTATCAAAACTATGAACTCTGAATTAAACATACATTAATCATATTTGATTCTCTTTAGTGATAGTTTTGGAGAAGACTATACTAACTGTTCCTTGGTGGCCAAGAAGGCCAACGGGATCCTGGGGTGCATTAAGAAGAGCGTCTCCAGCAGGTCAAGAGAGGTGATCGTC
>JAVCKT010031335.1:0-21102 GCA_032273925.1 Rhynchotus rufescens | reverse complement strand
CCGTTTCTCGCCATTTTTGCGGCCGGGGCGGGGCCGGGCCGGGCCGGGCCGGGCCGGGCCGGGCGGGGGGGTCGGTGCTGCCCTGGCGCCGCTGCATCGGGGGCACGAACCGGCCCCGGCCCCGGGCATGGGGGGCGGAGGGGTCAGGGCACCCCCGGAGCACGGGGAGGGGGACGGACCCTCCAGAGGGGGCGGGTGGCCATGTCACCCCCTCTCCCCGCTTGGCCTTTCCCGCCCAGGAGGCTCCCTACAGGCTCCACAGGGAATCCCGGGCCCCGGGCGCCGTCCTCGGGCTCCTGCCGCCCGGCCGCTCCGCAGCCCGGCTCCTCGGGGGACAAGTGACCCCCTTCTCGCCGCAGCCTGGGCGGCGCTGAGGGGAGGGAGCCCCTGGGGTCCCTGCGGTTCAGGGGCCCAGAGGCCCCGCGGGCCTCGTGCCTGCCCCGCTCCTGGGCGGCTCCCGGTGCCGTTTTGGGGCTTCCACCTCGACGCTCAGGGCAGTTTCCAGCAGTGCCGCGTCCGAGCGGAGGCGGCCCCCGCACCCGCCGTGTCACCAGCCCTTCCCGCGGGCGCCCGGGCCCGTTAGGTGCCGCCCTCGGCTCTGGAATCGCTTCCCGCTGTGGTGCGGCCCTTATCCCCGCGGCCGCTCCGGGGCTCACCCAGCACTGCCTGCTCTGGCTTGGGCTCTGCTCCGACCGGGAGCCGCGCTGGCCTTTCCCAGCCTTTTCCCGGACGCTGCGATATTCCCATCCCATGGTCCCTGTGCGCTCCCGGGGCACCGCCGCTTCGCTTTGTACGGCACAAAGGTGCCCTTTGTGCTGCCAGCAAATCCCTAATCCCGCTCCTGGAGGCGCCAGCTCCGTCTTTGCCGTGGCTCCCGCCCGGCCCCGGCTTCCCTGCGGGATTCTGCTCCGGCACCCCGGAGTTGGCAGTGGAGGTGGGCAGGGATCCTGGTGCTGCTGGCAGCTCTACAAGCAACTCGAGTGGCTGGGGTCTCAGCCCAGGGCGCCCTGGCTCGGGAGCAAAGCTGGGACACGAAGGTGACACGTGTCCGTGCCGCGGTCCCCAGGCCCCGTCCCGCTGGCGCCACTGCCACTGGGGAAGCGGCCTGGGGACAGGAGGCCGCGGTTCGAGGAGGCCGCCGGCCTCAGTTAATCATCAGCCGCTGCCCTCCGCGCTGCCGGGGGCAAAGTCCCGGCGCCGCGCGGCACCGGGGGACCTCGGAGCGGCCCCGTCAGGTGGCCGGGCCGGGCTGGGTGACACCCGCGCTCCTGCTTGCAGTGCCGCCGCCGGCAGCTTCTCCTTTTTGGGACCGAGCCCTCTGCGGGTGCTGCGCGGACGCGCTGCTGGGGCCTCAGGGAGGCCGTGGCGAGCGGGGGCGTCCCCACTGGGGCCAGTTTCCCTCTTTTCGGCCCCAAGTGCAGCCTGTTGTGGGGGCGCTCTCTGTTCAGGGTTACAGGAGCTCTGAACAGGAGTGGTCCTGTGGCGCTGGGTCCCTCTTAGCCAGGGCGCGGTGGGAGGGACGGCGTCGGTTTGGGGACGCCGGGGCCTGTGTCTCCCCTCACCGTCTCTCTCTTCCTTCCCCAGCATGTTCCAGACCTTGTACAGCTACTTCTGGTGGGAGCGGCTCTGGCTGCCCGCGAACCTCACGTGGGCCGACCTGGAGGACCGCGATGGGCGAGTCTACGCCAAAGCCTCCGACCTCTACATCACCCTCCCCTTGGCCTTCCTCTTCCTCGTTGTCCGGCACCTCTTTGAGACGTGAGTGATTCCTGCCTTCTCGTCATGCCTCCCTTGTGGCTCTGCTCTGGCCCTTCATGGATCCCCACAGCTGGAGATGGCCGGGCCTTGGGGAGCAGGATTGAGCCCCTGGCAATGTCCCCCTTGCCGTGCTCCCCGCTGCAGAATGAGTCCAGGCGTCCTGCGAGCTGAGGGCTGGGCTGCCCCCGAGCTGGGATTTGCCCAGGCACAGATTTTGGGCTGGGGATCTGCCCTGGCAGCCCCACACAAATGAGGCTTTGTGCATCTTCCCTCCCTGGCCTTATCGCAGCCCGGCTGCCCGCGGGGCCGGTGCTTAAGGAGCGATTTGTTAGGCAAACAACGGCCGGGAACAGACCCGGCTTTGTCGGCATGCCAGGACGTGGGGGCGGCCCCTCGCAGGGCACGTACTGCCCTGCCTCTTCTTATGCGCCCTGCAGGATCTGACACTGTCCATGGCGGGGTCTCCTTGCCCTGGAGCGGCAGAGGAACCCAGGGGACACCCCAGTGGCAAATCCTGCCCTGGAGAAGTCGCTCAGAGCAAGGATGGGCAGCAGCGGGAGGTGCAGGGTGGCGGCAAGTCCTGAGGCTGCTCCTCTGGGCTATACCTGGGAGCTACTGGACAGGACCCGGTGATGTGGGGACATCTCATTTGTCCCCTTCCTACCCCCAGGTACGTGGCCACCCCCTTGGCTGGGCTGCTGAATGTCAAGGAGAAGATCAGGTTAAAAGCCACCCCCAACGCTGTGCTGGAGAAGTTTTATGCCGCTACCACCAAGCACCCCAAGCAGGTGAGGGGTGTCCCCAAAACGGGCTCAGGGTGGCCGGGCCTGGGCGAGCGGCACCATGACGTCTCTGCCACCCCTAGGCCGACGTGGAGATGCTTTCGAAGAAGAGCGGCTGCACGGTGCGGCAAGTGGAGCGCTGGTTTCGCCGCCGGCGCAACCAGGACCGGCCCAGCCTGCTCAAGAAGTTCCGAGAGGCCAGGTGAGACCCTGCGCCCGGCTGGCCCCTGCACCGCTCCATGGGGATGCACCGTGACCCTGTGGCGACTCGCTCCCACTTCCCGAGGCAATGGATAGGGCTGGGGCAAGGGGGCTTAGCTTGTCCAGGAGAAGCCCCATGAGTGGGGCTGGGGGCTCCGTCCCTCTCCCTCCTTCGCGCCAGTGCCCGTCTGAGAATCGTCTGCTTCCTTTTTCCAGTTGGCGATTCACGTTTTACCTTCTTGCTTTCATTGCTGGCATGGCTGTCATAGTAGATGTAAGTACTGTGTCCCACCCTGGCGCCCGGCCTCGCGGCTTCTGCAGTGCCCCCACTCACGTCCCTCCGTCTCCCTGTGTCCTGCAGAAGCCCTGGTTCTACGACCTGCGGGAGGTGTGGAAGGGCTACCCTATCCAGGTGAGTCCTGCTCCTTGTCCCTCGGCCCGGCTAGCTTCCCTGGCACCTCCAGGGCCTGCCTGGCCCTGGCTGACGGTTGAGGAGGGGGATTGAACCTCTGCTGCGATACATGGACGTTGTCCCCAGCGTGTCCCTTGGCTTTCAGAGCATGCTGCCCTCCCAGTACTGGTACTACATCATCGAGCTCTCCTTCTACTGGTCCCTGCTCTTCAGCATCGCCTCTGACGTCAAGCGCAAGGTGGGCTGCGGGAGACAGGATGGGCCTCCAGGAGGGCAGTGGGGACAGGTGCACCTTAGCAGGCTTTGCCTACACACTGTGAGCCTTGGGGACTGGCTGGTCAGAATTTGAGGGCAAAGAGGGGAATCTTGGGGACAAGGGGTGCTGCAGGGTGCCAGGAGCCAGGGAGCCATGGGACAGGCTGCTGCAACCCCATCCCCGACACCTTCCTTGCACGCAGGACTTCAAGGAGCAGATCATCCACCACGTGGCCACCATCATCCTCATCAGCTTCTCCTGGTTTGCCAACTACATCCGCGCAGGGACACTCATCATGGCCCTACACGACTCCGCTGACTACCTGCTGGAGGTAACATCCGCTCCGGGCCAGGCCCGGCCGTGGCTCATGTCCCCACCCCGCCTCACGTCCCTGCGCTCCCGCAGTCTGCCAAGATGTTCAACTACGCTGGCTGGAGGAACACTTGTAACAACATCTTCATCGTCTTTGCCGCCGTCTTCATCATCACCCGCCTGGTCATCCTGCCCTTCTGGTGAGCCCTGGCTTTGGGTGATGGGTGGTGGAACAGAGGCAAGGGGTGGCAGGGAGACCTGTGGCCATGGGAGGCTTCTCCTGGGCGTTTAAAGAGACGCTTTTCCCCGCGTCCTGGGCAGGATCATGCACTGCACCGTGGTCTATCCGCTGGAGCTCTACCCTGCCTTCTTCGGCTACTACTTCTTCAACTTCATGATGGTAGTGCTGCAGTCACTGCATGTTTTCTGGGCCTACCTCATCATCCGCATGGCCCAGAAGTTCATAACTGGAAAGGTGAGTTGGGGCCCCGGTGTCTTGGGGAGGGTGCGAGAAGGGACAGTGGGGGCTGCTGAGGGAGGACACAGAAGCTCCATTTGGCTTCCTAAGTCCTCAAGTATCCTTGGGGGAGCATTGGGAAATGGCAGGGAGTCGGGGGGCCCCAGTCAACCAAGACCCCCTTTCCCTTCCCCTCCCAGGTGGTGGAGGATGAGAGGAGCGATCGCGAAGAGACGGATGACACGGAGGAGGAGGAGGAGGCGGCGTCAGCGAAAAACGGGCCCCTCTCCAACGGCCACCCCATCCTCAACAACAACCACCGCAAAACCGACTGAGTGCCCTCGCCCCGCGGTCGCACGCCCGGCCCCGGCTGGCGGGGGCGGCCGGGGGCCCGCAAGGAGGCCAAAGCCCGTGAGATGTCAAATCCCACCCTGCCACCATCACGTAGCGCCAAGGTCCCCGTCCCCTCCTTTGTCTCCCCTCCCTGCTCCGGCGGAGCAAAGCAGGACCCTCGCAGAGCCCCGGCCTGCAGACGCCGCAGCTCTGGGGACAGCGGCACTTGCCGCTCGTGCCCCTTCTGCCTTTCACCTACTGCCTTAATCTGCTGCGGGGCCAGCGCAGCGCGGACCGTCCCCTCCCCGCGGCGCCGAGCTCGGCTCCCGCCCTGCGTTGCCTCCCCTTCCCCTCACTGCAGGGGAGCCAGCCCCGGGGGCCCTCATGCCCGCCCCGAGGCCTCAGAAAAGCCCCTTCCTCGGCCAGCTGGGCACGGAGCAAGGGCGGATCGAGCTTTGCCGGGGGATAGAGGAAGGAGCCGCGGCTGTTGGAGCGGCTGAAACCCCGACAACACGAGGGAGGCTTGGGGGAAGGAAGTTGGAGGGGTTAGTCACTAGAGTGTGGCAGGGAGGGCTTTCATCCCTCCTTTCCTTTCCTGTAACTGAGTTTCGACTGCCTCGAGTCTGTCCCTCTCCCGGTCCTCTCCCTGGCTGTAACAGGACAACGTTGCAACTGATTTTTGCTTCTATTTATTTGGAAGATGGAAGGAGCCGGGCCTGGCTCTGCCTCCCGCATCCGCCCACCCGCAGGGCGAAGCTGGGGGGAGTGAGACCTCCCAGCGCAGAGAGGTGGGGGGAAAAGGACCATTAACCAACGTCAGACCAAAACGTGTTTTGTTGGTTTTTCTTTTTCCTTTTTTTTTTTTTTTAAGGAAAAAAAGTTAAATATATTAAAAGTTTAAAAAAACAAAACAAAAACTAATAAACTTCGGTAAAAATGGGCTTGGGCATCTTCTCTAGGGCTTGGAACAAACGCAGAGGCTGGAAACTTTGGTTCTGCTGGGGCCCCAGAGCGGCTTCTTCTTACCTCTCTTGTTCTTCTTTTGAAAGCCTGATGCTGCTGCGGCCCTAAAGCGGCGCCGTGGCGGCGAGAGGAGCGACCGCCCTGCTCAGCCTGCTAGGATTACAAAGCTGCTATTCACGTGGACTGTAAGGATGGGAAGTGGAGCTTGCGGAGGCCCCCAAAAGGTAAAAAACCAAACCAAAACAAAGCCCAGTATTTTGGCCCTGCAGAATGGCACCCAGGGGGGAGGCACCTGTGGAGCTCACCCAGGCATCAGCTCGGTGCTGCCTGGGGGGTGGTTCAGGCAGGGGCTGGATGCAGGGATTGAGGCCAGATCAAGTAAAATCAGCCTTTTAGACAGTGTTTGCTCTGACTCATTTAAGCCTTACCAAAAAAAAAAAACCCACACAAAACCACCTCCCAAAACTCTTCATTCTTAGGCACAAAGGAGCAGGTTTTTCCCGTTGAAGCCACTTGGGCAGCAGGAGGCTGTGCCCACGGCCCTAGTGCCCCCTCCCTGCTGCACAGGTTGAGCAAATGGAGCAGAGGGTCCTGCTTATGGTTGCCTACAACCTGCCTTATGGTTGTAGAAAGAGGGATTATGTTTCCCTTAAATAGAGGAATTTAACTTCAACTAATGGAGGAATGCAGCCAATTGTGGCAGAAAAAGCTGGGCTGGTGCTTTTCTTTTTAGAAAAACATACTTTATTTACTTTGACCACTGAACAGGTTCTTTAGACCATCTCAGCACCAGAGAGAGCTGGGTTTTTTCCCCCACCTTGGATCACAGGTGGAAAGCTGGACTGGTCCCCCCAGGGCTGAACTCCCCACCTCTTCCCTGCCTCCTGGGCTGCTCCCAAAGCCAGGGGGAGAGCGTTGGCCCTGTTCCAATGGCAAAGGGGGGCCCTGGGAGCCTGAAGGGTTGTCCCCAGCAGTACCCTCAGCAGCAGCAGAGCCATGCCCGCCCGTGCTGTCCAGGGCTTGTGTCTTACAGTTAGAAGAGAACTTGAGAGCAGGAAGAGTGGCCCGTGAGCCACCTCGGGACCTGCAGTCCTTTCCTTCCTGCCAAGGGACAGAGCCACTGTAGCCCCAGGAAAAGCAAAACAGGACAGTCGCTGTGGCCCTTGTGGCTGTCCCAGCACAGGTGTTCTGCCAAAGCCAAGTCTCTGGTCCTTGTCCATCTGTTGCCATCGTTTTCAAGTGAACAGGCAAACTTCAAGCCACCAGCTCAGCTTTGTGACTGTTCCTATAAGCCATCCCGTTCCCAGTGGGTCCCGGTGGGGACTGCTGCGAAGAGCGGCCAGGCTCACAGCAGCCGCCCTCGGCACTCGATGGCCCCGCAGCAGCACAGCAGCTCTTTGCCTTCCACGCTGCCCACTTCGTAGTTGTAATCCCACGTCAGCTCCGTGCCAGCCCGGATTCTCCTGGGAAGGAAGGACAGGGAAGTGTCTTGCAAAGCTGGTTCCACCAGGGCAGAAGAGCTCCAGAAAAAGGAGGTTAAGCCCCTGCTAGCAAAGGGCAGCGCTTAGGGACAGCCCTGGGCCAGGCTGGCGGTGTCACGCAGGGCAAGGGGGAAGCGGCCCAAGGGAGCAAGCGGTTGGGCCCTGCAGCAAGCGAGGAACAAAGGTCCCCGCTGAATCACAGCTGCAGGGCTCCCAAGAGGTGACACGACACGCGGGGAGCTGGAGCGAGCAGGAGCTGCAAGGACCAGATGGCACCTCTGGGCTCAAGTTGCCCGACTTTGCCCAAGCCAGAAAAGCCACTGCGGAGCATCTCCAGCCAGGGAGAGGGGCTGCAGCCCAAGCAGACCTGCAGCACCCACCCTCATGAAAGAAAGAGGCAGCAGGGGTGGGAAGCAGTCCCGAGGGCATGGAGCCCCTGCCAAGCCCCATGCCACGCAGGGAGCAAAGCCTTCCCACCGCAGCCCCGCACTCAGCGACTCACTTGCTGGCGAAGAAGGCGACCCAAGGGAAGCGGAGGTCGTGCGTGTCCACAAAGACGTTCTGCACAAACAGGTTGGGACTGCAGCTATGCTGAAGAGAGCAGAGAGCAGTGCCGTGAGCGAGCGCTGGCCTCGGCAGGGCTACCAACCAGCTGGCAGCCACCGCGAGCACTTTTTAAACAACAGCATTCCTGATCTGAGCGCTGCATCCAGCGGGAGCCTGCTGGAACAGGAGCCGCTCCCTCCCTCCATGACTAGGGATGAGTCACGAGCTCCCTGCTAGTGAAGGGAACGGACGCTGGAAGGACTGACTCGGCCGCTCTACTCGCCACGCACCAACAGCAGCCTCCCCAGCCCCCTTTCCTTCTTTGCTGGGGGATTATCCTGCCTCGTCTGGCTCTCCCGCCGTTTATCTAGTGGCGAGGGAGGAAGGACCTTCTCCAAAGGCAAGGGCCTTCCCCATCCCAAGGCAGAAGCAGCACCCAAAAGGGTCCCTTCCCTCCCCAGCTGCCAAAGAGAAGATTCTTTCCCCCTTCTTCCTCCACTTCCAGAGTCAAAGCTCAAAGGTGGGGCAAACAGCCGCATTTCCCAGCAATTCCCAATCCACCTGAGGAGAGGAGTGAATAGCAGCCACGAAAGCAGGTAGCAGGCTCAACTTCCCCCCTGCAGAGCAGCTAAGGGGCCCTGTGTGGTCTTTGAGGAGATGCCCATGGTGTTAGAGGCCGGACAGAGGCCACGACTCACGTTCAGATAGCGGCCCAGGTTGCCCTCGAGCTTGGCGTCGATGATGTAGCAGGACTCCTCGCCATCGTAGAACTGGCGCGTGGTCCTGCGCACCGGCGCGCTCTCGCCCTTGTCAGCCGCTGCCATGTTGGTCGACTTGATGGCAATGCCGTGAGTCGACTTGAGGGCGAAGCCCCGTGTGGATTTCACTGCCACCTGCCTCTTCACGGGACCTGCCGCAAGGGAGAAGCTGCTGCTGCTGCCATCCCTCCGTCCCCAAGGCCCCATTCCCACAAAACGGAACCCTCGGGGCACTGCTCCGTGCGCAGATGTCACTCTGGAATCTCTCCAAGCTCTCTACCCAGCACAGTGCCTGGAAACCCAACAGAACGGGTCTCCAGGTGCCCTTTCCCTCGTTTTTTGGGATCACGGGTGTTTGAAGCCCATTTTTGCCAAGTAAAGTCTCAGGGCAGCTTCAGGCCTTGGCTCTTTGCCTGCAGCTGGACACACGGCTCCTGCAGCCACGGGGAGCATCTTGCCAGCCCTTCCTGCAGGTTTCTGACCAACTTTGCTCGCTCTGACTTGGCACTTTCTGTTCTCGGCCCCAGCTCCTGCCCTGGCCGAGCGCGGTTGGCCTCACCTGAGCCAGACGAGGGGTTTTTCTTGTCATCCCCTTCCTCCTCCTCAGAGCCGGATGAGATGGTCTGGATGTCATCGCTGTCGTTGGTAGTGCCCGGGGCCTGCCCGGCTGCTGTCTGCCCATTCTCGCCCTCGCTGTCCGTGCTGCTCGACAGGGTCAGCACATCCTGCGGAAAGGCAGCTCCTTCCAGCGCCCCGCGAGCACCACTCAGGGTCCCCCCGCTTCCCGAGCCGCCGTGGGGCAGCCCACGCGGCACCGCCGCAGCCCTTACGTCGGCGGGGGGCTGCAGGGGCCCCGCGTGCCGCCGGCTCTGCAGCAGCGCTGTCCTGCTGGGCGGCCTCCGGACGCCTTCCAGCTTGGGGGGGCTCGGGTTGTAGCCGTACAGCCTGCCCAGGTCGCTGAGCCTGCAGGGGCGAGGACAAGGGCGGTTGGCGCTCGCCTCTCCGCCCCACGGAGCCACACACATCGTGGGGGTAAAGAAAAAGCACGGAAGGAGTATAACTGATGGAACCTTACCCGGGAAGTTTGCTTGGATCCTCAGCTTCCTGTGGAAGAAAGAAGTGTAGATTAAAACCTTTCCCTTTCCAAGCCTCCTTCAGCCCTCCTGTAGGAGCTCCCCTCAAATACCACAAACTCCCCTCCTTGGGTCTCAGGCACTCCGAAAGCAGCAAGTCACAACTACGGCTCTCCCCCTCTTCCCACTCCACACGCTGGGTCTCCCATAGCCCATGAGCCCCCTTACTTCTTTCTTGGACACTTTTGCCTCTCCATCCACGTCTCCCAGGCCAGAGGTGGAGGCTTTCTCCCTCTCGCCAGGCAGTTCTGTCTTGCAGGCCTTAGCTTCGCCCCCCTCGCTCAGCTTGAAGGAGGAGGCGCTGTCGGTGTCCTGGAAGCCGTCGGCCACGCTGTTGGAGCTCAGCCACGAGGCCACTTTGTTCTTGGAGGTTTCCTCGGATACGGGCAGCTTGCAGGAGGCGGCCACTGTGGCCTCGTCGTGGCTGATCTGCCGGGTGAGCCCGGAGTCCTTGGACGCAGTCTCTGACAGCCCGTTCTCCTTCTGGCCCCGGGTCTGCCGTCGCGTGGCGTAGCTGCGCCACACTGGGCTCGTGCTGAAGTCCTCGTCTTTACAGAAGTTGTCATCGGAGCTGTCCTCATTGGACTCCTCCTGCTCCTCGGTGCCCGTGTTCTCCTCCTCTTCATCCTTGAGATCCACCCCGCTGCTGTCAGAGGAGCACTTGGCGTCGCTCTCATAGCCTTCCTTGAAGTTCTCCACGCTCTCGATGTGGTCCAGGTTTGCAAAGTACTCATCACCCATCTCCAAGCCCTCTTTGTCAGCAAAGTCATCGGTGAGGATTTTCCCTGGGGAAGAGAGAACAATCTGTGAGTTTTCCTGCCACACCATTCCCACTACACATATTTTATCCTCCCCCAAGGCTCAGGGGGAGCAAAGGTGGCTGACACCATCTTACCCTTGAGCTGGGCTGTGCAAGGACGTGTTACGCTCCTGCTCGCGGCAGGGATAACCTCGAGCATGTGATGGATCTAAAGTGCGTCCCCTTAATGCCCAGGCTTTCAAGGAGGAAGTCTCTAAACAGCAATTTGAACAGAGCAATTGCCTTCTCTGAAGACTTTTGGCTGAAGGTGAGGATGTAGCAGGGAGGCAGCGTTAAGGGTAAGAAACCAAAGCGCAAGAGCTCAGGCGATGCCCATGGTTAGTTTCTCTTCCGAGTTAATGCAACCATGTGGTGCAACTTCTGCATTTTATTGGCCTGCAAGGATGTCCCAGGGACTGGTTCGGTATAAACAGGAAAGAGGTATCTGTTGATTCACCCTCGCTGTGCAAAAACACTTCTCTTGAGGCTGGCACTGCAGCACCTCATTTAAGAGTTGGGCAAGGGGCATCGCTCAGGAAATCATAGTGCTGCGAGTTGCACAGCTCGTTTTTCACTTTCCTGGCCCTTGACCATGCCCGGGAAAGGCTTCACACCCATTCTGTCGGGTTTGCATTTCACGATAAACAAAGCCAAGGTCTTGGTCGCAGCCTTGACACAACCAGTTCTTATTCCCCCCCATGCCTTGGCTTAAACAAAAGGAACCAGTTCCATAAATGAATACACGTGACTGCCGAGAAGGGCACTGGCTCAGCACAGCACCCATTTCAAGACTAAGCTGTTTCCACCTACTTCTTCAGCTGGGTGAGATCCTACCTGCATAGATGCAGACAAAAGAGCCCTTGGCAATATCATCGAGGCAGCGAATGCCCCAGCCTTTGTTCTGTGTCTTGAACAACTGCAGCCGGACCTGGAGGCCGTGTTGGACCAAGCGATTGGTGCACATGTTAACGTTGCACTTGCACCTCTTGTTACACTCGTACACGCTGAAAGAAGGGACAATAGTGACACCTCTTTCTAGGACCTGAATTATTTTCCCTTAAAGAAAGTCCCAAAGATTGGGTGGTATGCTAGTAATACACAGAGGGGCCTGCAGCAGGCCAGGAATTCAGCAACAGCATCAGTTTAAAGCTTGACAGTGTAGGGAGTCAATCAGTTGTTAGATACTCTGGTAATGGAGAGAGATCCTGGGCCATGAGTTAGCTAATGAATCAGGAATAGAGGCAAGTTTTCTAGGATCTGCATTTAGCTTCGGGAAATGCTACCATTGAAGGCCAACTTTCTGGGATTGATGCTGGTGAGAAAAGGAGGGAGCAAAGCTCTACTCACCCTGTTGGGAGACATTCCTCCAGCCTTTTGTACTGGTAGCCCGAATTGGGGTTGATCTGCCCACCGGGGGTGCAGCCAGTCGCCTGAACTGTTAGCTGGTGACAAGCACATTTCGATCTGGAGACACACACAGAAACATCCCCCCCACCCCATGCCCAAAGATTAGTTTTACAGACCCTTTCCTTTAGGCAGCAGCAGGAGTCACATCTTTCTGTGTGCAGACAGGATCTCCTCCCCAAATCCCCCAGCACATGGGAAGCTGAGCCCCAGTTGTTACTGGGGCAGGCAGCGCAGACACATAGAGGCACCTACTTGTCTCTGCAGCCGTCTTTGCAGTCGCAGCCCACGAGGAACTCCCAGCTGGTGTTGATGTAAACCCCCTTGCCCGGGATGCGCTCTTTGCTGTAGGCCACCTGCGGAGGTGGCGTGTTATCGATCTCGTTGACGCAGGACAGGGGCACGTCCTCCCTGCCCTTGGTAATGTCTGCAATGTAGTAGTAGGGTTTGTAGGGCTGGAACTTGCGATCCACCAGCACATAGGGGTCCAGGCAGAACATCTCCAGGAAGAGGAAGTCACAGTCCGTCTCAAAAAGGTACCGCTCGATCTCCTGCATGGTACGGAGGCAGAGCCCGCACGGAGTCTTGTAGATGACGTGGAAGCCCATCTTACGGTTGACGCGCCGGCGGGCCGTCATGCGGCGGAAGTCATAGAGCAGTGGGATGAGCAGGGGGTTCTTGCTGCGGTACTGGTCGCTGCGCATGGGGCGCACGCGGGACAGGCAGGTGTAGCTGCAGACGTGCGGCAGGTAGAAGAGCTTCTCGAGAGGGGCTCGGTACGAGGGCTCGCTGGGGACGCGTTCCATCATGCCGTGGAAGGGCTGCACCGCGCTGGCACCCGCCCCACCGCTCGGAAGCCTGTTATAAGAAGACAGATACACAAACCCCCTTAAGTTTAGGGGACAGCAGCCTCCTCACCTACATCTACAAAGGGGTCTAGGCGTCTACTTCCTATTGAAGCTACTAGGTACACCCTGAGACACCTTCCTGGGTTTGCCACTTAGTCCAATTTGTTCCAAGCCCAAGCATCCTCCTGGAAGCAGGACAAAGCAATCCCAATGCAGGCATTACTAGCAGCTGAGGACAAATAAACTGCCAAGGACAGAACTAGGGAGGCGACACCAAACTGGTAGCGGTCCAGAAGAGGGATCAACAGCTGCACTAAAACACTTGAGCCAAGAAGACATGTGAGCTCCTTGAGCTCTTACAAGGCTGTGAGGACAGCAGCGCCCTTGCGCCAAGCTCCACTCACCGGTTCTGCTGAGTCGCGCTGCCTCTTCCCGTAAGCGGCACGTCGCTGAGGACGGGTGACGCGGGTGAGGACTGTCCCGATCCCGTGGAGCCCGGCCGGAACGACGTACTCTTCTTGGCCACTTGCTTCCTGGCCTGGGCCAGCTGGCTGTCGGAGCCTCTGTGTGAGGGAAGAAGCAGGCAGGGGGTTCACAAGATGAGTCCATGTGCACAACCGCGCACAACCGGAGGGTTGAGACAGGTGCAAACAACCCTGCCCAGGAACACCAGCAAGAGCCCTCCACGCGGGACACGAAGCTTTCCTGAGGACAGCGAGCAGCAGCTCGTCTCTGCTCATCTGTAACCCTGCAGCAGTCCCAAACACAGCTGTGTGGCAAGTGACTGCAGATGTAGTGTGATCTGGCATTGCTGGGATCTACTCCCCGATAGAGGGAGGCAGAGCCAGGTGAGAGAGGGAGCACAGAGGGAGCAGCAGGGACATCCTCAGCTTTCCCTTTGGGAAGCTGGAAGGAGAAGGACACCAGGAGTTCCCTGGGTAGCAGAAATAAGAGCTCAGAGGCTCAATCAGTACAGAGCAGTGGGAGGAATAAGGAATACAGAGGACTCTCTTATCCCTGCCAAGTAACCAGATAAGATTATAGGAGGGAATGCAATAATATCATTGACAGAAGGGCTAAAAGAGGAGCTGCAAACACTTTTGCAGCCTGATACACAACACTGCAAGGGTGAGATGGGCACTGAGAGGACAGCAGCCCTCACACTCCAAGGAAACAGTGTGGAGCTTTCTAGTCCATCCACATGGATTAAAAGGAAAACGTCCCACAGCAGTCACTGGCTTTCAAACAAGGGGAATGCTGATGTTTTCTCTAGGGCCGAAAGGGAAGGGGCATGGGGAGAGGAGGAAGGGGGTCAATGCTTTCTGCACATGCCTGCCTTCCAAGCAAGGCACTAAAAACATATTTCACAGATTCAAGAGGAGAAAAATGTTTCTGTCAGCAGGCTTTCAACAGTCAAAAATGGCTGCAAGCAGGCCCTGGCACCAAACAAGAAACTGGAGGTGAAAGACTAAAGAGGGAAGAGAGGTAGGCCTTCCCAAAGGTAAACAAGACACCAGAGTGAAGAAACCATTATCTCAAGTTTTAATAACCTAAAATCAATTTATTTCAACTCAATATTATCCTTTGGGACAGCAGCAACACGGATAGAGAACGCTGCCTTCAACATATAAAGACAAAGAACCCACAGTTGTCTTCAAGGACTTTGCTACCTAGCAGCAGAGCAAGGACGTGACTATAGTGCAAGCTCCATGTCTGCTTATGTTTGACCTGACACCAGGACCCTAGACTTAAAGCTCCAGTGGAGGCTGAGGGGGATAAGAAAAGTGTTTTTTGTAGTCACTACAAATACTGCTGAATGCGAAGGGGAGATAAGGCAGCTGTGAGACAGCAGACTGCAGCAGGCCAACCTCATCTGCTGGGCTACTGCACATCCTTCCTATGTCCTTGACAGCTTGGGGTGCCCTAGTGCTAGAGAGAGCAGGTCAAGCTCTTCCTCTGCTCACAGACAGGGCCCTAGATTGACGGGACAGGGGCCAGCCCTGCATATCTCATGCAGGAATAGACCTCCTTTGGCATCAGGCCCCTCTCCTTGGCTACAGAGGGGTCATTCTGCACTGCTGCTTGGAGGACCCCATCCTGAGAATGGGGACTGGAGGCAGAGGGGCTTCCCTGCATGCTGCTGCACCTACAGAGAGTCTGCTGAATAAAGAGCCACTCGCTGCACAGGTTCCTTGCAGATGGGACACTTCCCTTCTCCCTTTTGCCCATGCAGCAAAGCACAGTCACAGCAGAAAACATGCTGGCAGGGGACCAGACGTCCATAAATTCGGATGGGAAATCCACACTGGTGACAAAAATGAACAGGGACAGCATCTCTCTCCCCTGGGATGTCACTAATGTCCCAGGGCACATGCTGAGGTACCCCAATGCTCTCAAACATGCTCTCTTCGTCCCAGGGCCGAGTTCCTTTCTCATCCAGGTCTCCTTCAGCACCAGCCCGCACCTCCGAGAGTGTCACGCTCCGGCCCCCGGCGGCAGCAGGCATGGCTGTCCCTTGGCTGGAGTTTAGCTTTATCAGGTTTGGTCCGTGACCACTAGGACCAAGTGATCCCGAGTTCTCAGGGCCTTGTAAGTCACTGAGGTCCATGAGCAGGTCAGTCCAAGCGGAGAAACGCAAGGCAGCCGGGGGCCAGAGCCTGGATCGTGACACGAGGGAGCAATTCAGATTTTTGGAGAGCAGTAGCAAATTGCCTATCTTGGAAATACGTCAAGGATGAAGCTTTAGCTCTGGTAAGGACAGTGCACCTGGCTCAAGGGGCATGAAGCTGTCAGCTCTCCCACCCCCAGGTGTTCATCCAGCAGCCTCTGCCTACAGCTTCCCCCAGAAGCCTGACTAAAAGCTAGTTGTGTAATCAGGAAACAAGGCTAGTCCTGGAGGAAACCTGCACCTGAGGATCCCTCTACACGAGGAGGGTGGAGCCGAAAGAGCTGAGCCCTGAAGACAAACGCTGAGGAGTTAATGGTGCAAGCAGAAAATGGACTCAAGTACTTACTCCATCTCAGCAGGCTGTGGAGAAAAAGGACGTGCAGCCAGCGAGGTTGCCTGCATCTGCTCGAGAGGTTTGTACTGGGCACCAGCTCCTGTTAAATCTTGCGTATATTGGACTACAGGCCCTTTGCTCCTGACAGCACCTAGTGGGGAATGGGAAACAGAACATCAGCAACAAAGTCTCTGCAGCAACCAAAGTTGGTTGTACCAGTCACGAAGTATTGGTTCAGTCCCTAAAGTTAATCAAAACCAAAGCGTTTGCACTTAAAAGCAGGATATCTGCTACACTACAAATCACAGCTAGTGACCCCAAAGAGATTCCGGCTGCTTCACATGCCATAGTCTAATTTTGCTGCACAATATCTACACCAGTCAATAAAGGTCACAGTAAATATCAGATCTACAGAAATTTTGCTTAAGGGGGAAGAGAAAAAGTATTTAAGTTCCAGAATCAACACTGAAAGATGCCACATACCGACATTAGGACGAGTCCTTGCTTGTCCACTTTGCTTCTTTTCTTGGGTGGAGGCTGTGGAGGTTTTCATGCTGAACATGGGCTCGAGGCGCGTGGAACCCCGGTAAATCCACTCGCAGCGTTTGTCATCCTGCAGCAGAGAGAAGAATGTGGCGCTCACAGCACCTGCGGCAAGGGCTTGCTAGAGGCACCGCGTGGCACTGGGAGGCAGCACCGATGCTTTTACAGGAGGCAGAACTAAATGGAGAGGGGGCAAAGCATTTGCCTGAAGCTTGTGTAGAACTACGTGGCTAAGAGAGGCCAGAGACAGCCAGTAATTTAATATATCCACAGGAAAACATTAAACACAAACCCAGCTCCATCTCCAGGCTAGAAAGAGGTACCACACTACGAGCCCCAACTTCAGATTTGCTTCTCCTCTCAGCACAGCTAACAGGGCACAGGGAGAAGCCAGGCTCTGTGGGGATGCAAACAGACTCTTCTGCACAAATAGTATCTACTTGAGGACACCAAGGTGAAGTTTGCCAATGCACAATATCTTTCTCAGCGCTAGCAGCTGCATAGTTATCTAGACAGGAAAGGAGCCAAGTGGGGACAGATAGTGAATGAGTTTGTTCCCTTTCTGCAATCTACAGAATTTGAGCTAGCATCAAGGAAGTATCAACAGCTACTGCTTCTCACACTAGTACTTCTGCTTGGACAGAAGACATTGCCAAGAGGAGTTAACAGCAAGAAAGGAGCCAGGAGAACATCACCCACAGAAGATAGATTTTGTCTCCTGTTCATCCAATACATAGAAGTTTTGCTCTTATGCCCTCAAGTTTTTCAGGCATGATGCTTTAAAGGTCTTTGGAAGCTGCAAATGGACAATTCTCCCCTTCACATTGATGTGTAGTAAGCAAAACACCTGCTTACTCAAAGTTTTTGTCTGACATTAGTGAAGAAATTGGATTTGGCCCAGCCAGACAGCAGAAGTAACATGACCTGATCCCCTAGAACTGAATTTTCCTTCTCCCTCTAACAGGAGACGGGAAGCTGCCATACCAGGAAGAGAATTTTGACCAAGCTGCCATCGACTTCTTCCACTCTGGATTTCCACCAAGTCCCTTCCCACTCTGTTTTGATCAGCTGGCCATTCTTGAGCAGCACCATGGGACGGTTGGGGTAGGCTGTGATGTACTCCTCGATGAAATCACGACAGGACACGTCCTCTATATCTTCCCAAGTCTTTTTAACTGCTCAGAAATGGTTAGAGGTGAGAAAGGGAAGAGAAGAAGAGAAGTTGTTTTTTTTTTTTTTTTTTTTAAATGAGAAGTACCATTATTTCTTTGAAAAAGAGATCCCATGTGGCATTTTTTTCATCTGTGATCACCCTTGCCTGTCGTGTGACATTCAGGGCTCCCAGGGCTGTATGCATCTGCATGACAGCTCTAATGCTCAAAAACCCTGGCCCTTCTATGCCCCTAAACTAGGGGTGGACAAAAAGAGCCTCACTGCTTAGTTTGACCTCCCAAAGCCTGCTCGACTCGAGCCACCAGAGTACCAGAGGCTGCAGCACATTCCCCCTGCAGGTAATAAGCCACTATTAGCTCCAGCTTCAGAAACAAAGCCCATCTTAACAGGCACAGCATTAGAAGGGGATGTTTCTAACACCCACCGGAGTCCCGCTCTCTCCTATACCCAGAGCATCTCCACAGAGTTTTGGTGTTAGGACACAGGAGGGACAGAGATCACTCACGTGGCCTGCAGATCGGGTACAGCTCCCACTCCTTGACGTATGAAGCGTAGCCATCGTCAAAGAAGATCAGGAACCTGCAGCACAGCAGAGAACAAGAGTTGGACATTGTACGACCAAAGCATTGAGGCATTTCTAACTACAGTAATGGTGAGAAGCTCCCTCCAGGCACAGAGACCCTCCTCGAGGGAGCTATGACAAACAAGGAGCAAAAGCAGCAGTCATCTCTGCCAGCTTTTGGGAGCGCAGGGGGCATGGCCGTGTCCACGGGGTGGGATTCATCACCCACTCAGCACAACACATATCTGTATAACGGCCTTAGAGCCTCATCAAGGTCGTATCACAAGGGAGGATTACAGTCAGTTTGCCCAGACGGAGCTCATTTGCCATGTGCCTAATAAATGCAGTTCAGTTTTCAGTTATCAACCACTTATCAGATAGAGCTTTACAGTAGTAGGCATTTATTGCAGAGTCCTGTTTGAACCAAGAAGGGCCACTCTATGAATCTTCTGAGAGACCACAAGCCTAAACCACAGCCCAGAAGAAACCCTGCCTCCTTATTTACACACAAGCAAAGAGATTGTCTTAGACCTGCTGCTGTTTTTCCCTTAAGTGCTTTGGCAGTGTTGCTGGCACTGAATATTTCTAGGGCTCATATTTCCTAAGGCTGTGTTTTATGCCATTAGTGACTTAGATTTACGTGATAATTTGAATGAATTACCAGATTTAATTTCTAACTCAGGGGTATGAGTAATAGAACTAAAGCCCCAATCAGAGCTTTCTGAGATAAGAAAAGGTTAAGAAAAAACATTCAGAAGTAGATCCTTGGAAAATAGATTAAAAAAAAGCCTTCACAAGAGCAAGTACATACATGCATTTCTTTTAATGCAGGGGTATATCATTATGGAGAATTAAATACCTGTCTTTATTCTTTACGTTGGGGGTTTCAGCCACAATGCCAGCGTACAGCCAGACCTGATTCCCATCTTTGTACTTTGCCACAACCCTGCTCCCAACGTAGTGTTTCTCTGGTGATGGGTGATAGTCGTAAGCAATGTGATTGCCAGAGAGCAAACTCTTCCCTTTATTGTCAAATTTCACTTTGTATTTCTTGCCAGTACCTGAAAGACATTCCAGCGTAGCAAGATCAACAGAAAGCAAGTGCTTTCATACAAAAACAAGCTATTAGATGCAGTACTTTATGATTCAGGCTCAGAAGAGATTTCAAAGCTGCAATGCAGAAGCAAGCGTGGGACGCACCGACTGTCTGGATCGCGATCAGGGTCCCTTTGTGCCATGTCTTTGTCCTCTTCTTGCCCAGAATCCTCATGCCAACCTTCAGGTCACCGTCGTTGCTGAGGTCACTCCCTGCAGCAGCGGAGGCTGCAGGCTGGACAGCACCAGGAGTCTGCTGAGGAGCCTGTCCATCTACCCAGAGAAAAACACACAGAAAACAAGTTGGAAACTGCTTAAAAACTTCTTAAGTATGTGATATAAAGAATGTCTACCTGACTTGAGACAGGAGCTGTTCTTGCTCTTCCTTACCTGACAGAAGCTGGGAGAGTCTCACACACTGACCTTTCTGGGTATCCTGGGCATTTGTTTTCTTGTTCACAGCATCCATAAATTTCTGAACATCCTGGGCAGACTTTCTCATTGCAGCCATGGCTTCCCGCAGCTGAAAGAAAGGAAAAATAAAGTATGAAGCACCAAATACAAAGTCCCAAGACTTTGGGACTAATAAAATCCCTCTGTGGAAAAATGATCAAGTCTTTTCAACTCACCAGAGTCTGATCCTTGGCAATTCTGGGAGTACTATCACCTACGTTTAGCAAAGAGAGGGGGAAAAAAAAATAGTGGCTTTATTTCCTCCTTAAGAGGTTTTAAACAAGAAAGAACAGAGAAAAGCTTCTACACAAGAGTCTTCTCTGCCTGTGACAGAAAAGCCACTCAATAAGGCCGTGTTTTCTTGAGGCACGACCTGCCACCCAGGCAGCTTCCCCAGAGCAAAAGCATTATTTGAGAGTAAAATGGAAAATCGCCATCCCTCCCCTCAGCGCCACGGGGTACTGAACTGCACTTCCAGCCCAAATCGATACTCATGACATCATCCTCATCCTCGTCTGGGATCTCGATCACTTCAGTGGCCTTGGCACCTGAGCCCTCATCCTCGGAGCTGCTCTCGCGATACTGCAGGCCCAGCTTGGAGTACAGATCTTTGACCAAAGTCTCACATTTATCGATAGCTCTGGGGAAAAAACAAGAGAGGAGCAGAGAAAGGGAAAGGCAAAGTGAGTCCGGTTGTACATCCCACCTCAGAAATAAAGAGTCACCCTTGGGAGCTGCTAATTAAATACAACCATCAGGAGGTGAGGAAGAGTATCCGTGTGAAGGCTTCAAAGCCACAGGACGGTCATTTTTGTGACGTGTCCAAGCAAGCGGATGCGGAGCCGCGGCGCCCATGCCCGCGGCAAGGAAAGGTGGGACCCTGCTCTGCCCCACGAGCTCCTGCTGGGACGTGCAGCCCACCTCGAGGCGTCGTCGAAGAGCCGGTCGACATGAGCCACCTCCTCCTCCTTCTGCTTCACGCACTTCTCCAGCTCTTCCAGCTGCTGCTTCCTCTGCTTCACGCACTCAAACTTCTCCAGCTCCTCATCGATGATGCCCTGCAGCTCCTCCATGGAGATGCCCAGCTCCTCCAGCACCTCCTGCTGCAGCTCTTGGAGCTCCTGGGAATCCATTCCTGGGGTGCCCGAGGCCACCAAGAGGTGACAAAAGCCCCGTGTGAGCCTAGGGGGGTGACCCCCCCCTCCCCAAGAGCAGTCCCCTCTTCCCCACCCCTCACCCCAAAACCTCCGACCTCCCCCAGGGCCCCATTTCCCACCCGCTGCCCCTCCCCTACCGGCCCCTCGACACCCCCGGCGCCCCTCCCGCCACAACCCCCTCCTCGCCTTCATCCCCCCCTGCTCTCCCTCCCCCCGCTCTCACCTCGTGCTTGCGGCCCCGGCGCCGCCGCGACCCCCGTTACTAGGAGCAGACACAGAGAGGAGGGTGGTGGTGGGGGGGCGCCAAAACAGACGTCACTCGCCGTCACTTCCGGTAACGGCAGCCCACGGAGCCCAATCCTTCCCCCACCTCCCCGCCCGGTGCAGCGCGGCGGGAGGCGCCGCAGTGCGCACGCGCATGAGGCGACCGCCCCAAGGCGCATGCGCGAAGGGCGGTGCGGCGCTTTTAAAGGGGCAGCGCACCGGGAAGGGAGCCCAGTGCTGCCCCCTGCGGGTGGGACGGGCGCTGCAGGTCCGGCTTGGGGCGGGGGGCGGCGCAATAGGATGTAAGGGGGTCCTGAGGCCAAGGGGGGCTGGCAGTGCTGGAGGGCCTGGGAGGGATGGTAGCCCTGGCGGGGAGGGCAGCGGAGGGCCCAGCGGGGCTAGTGGGGACC
>JAVCKT010031331.1:0-11603 GCA_032273925.1 Rhynchotus rufescens | reverse complement strand
ATTTAAAAAAAAAGTAAAAAAAAAAATTATTTTTGTTTTTTATCATTCCAGGTAATTTTATAATTACACATTAAAGTTCCATTTTTTTCATTTGTTTTAGTTAAAAATGCAACTGTCACAGAAAAAAAAACATAAAACTCATTTTTTTCTAGTTGGATCCTTCTTTCACATGTATCTAAAAGGTTTTGAAATCTGATAAGGGTTCAGGCCCTGTGTGGTAGCAAGAAACAGTTACAGAGAGTACAGCTGTGCGTACGTGTGTGTTGACTTTGTGTTTGCTCTTCCAATCTCTCTTTGATCATATTGTGGCTCCTGGCAAAAAAAGCAATCAGCACGTACTAGGGCGCTGCAGGTTTTAATGGCCTGCTCTGGTGGGAGGGATTTGCAACATGCAGGGAGCCCCTGACGATACCTGTAGACATGAGGAGACCTGAAGTGACAGCAGCTGAGTAGGCTCTCCCTCCCACTTCGTTTCCTTATGGCTTCATTACTGGTTTATTTTACCTGCATTTCTATAAAAGTCTGAAGTGTTGAGCATGGTGACTTTTTCCAAGAATCAATAAGAGTTTTGATTAGCTGTAGTGCCCCATATTCCTTTTGATGGAAATCCCATGTGGAATTTTCAAATTTCCTGTAATCTTGTTCCCAGGCAGCTTTTTAGATCGCCAACCAAAGTCTCCTCTTGCTATGCAAACTCCTTCAGTTTGTTATTTCTGTACCTTGCCAGCAAGTTATCTGAATGGCATCCGCTCTTTTTCCTCCTTTCTGTCCTTTCTGTGCTCCCCACACACTTTTCTGGGGGATAATCTCAGGGGGAGGTAATGTGTCATCTTCTGCCTATTCTGTAACAAACACAGCTTGAAACATCAAAATGGACTGCCTTGGCTGTGTTGCAGTATTTGTGTGTATATGCTTGCACAAGTGCAGTTCTGTAGGAGGGGTTCCAACATTTTTCAGTCTTCCGTAAATAGGTTATAATTGACTTTCCAAGTAAAAATATGTACTTTTTTTTTCCCCCCCTCCTTTTTATGCCAAGGGCATCTTGGCTTTACCCAGAGGTCTGATTAAAAATGTTAAAACACACTTAGCTGTGTGCAATATCTTCATTTATAGCATCTAACTTGAATGTTTGTTTCACAGTCTGGGCTGTAACAATCTGATTCTTGGACTGCTGTTGACGTCAGTTTAATAGGAAAATTCAAATTGAATCTGTATTAGATTTTCACTATTAAGTTAACATTAAAAACTTTCTACAGATGTCTTACGTAGACAAGGCTGTTAACAGAAATATTACATTAATGAAAATCAGGCCTGCAGGCACACAGAGACTAGCTTGTTTTTTAAAATAAATGATTTTGTTTTCCATTTTCCAGTTCACAAAAAAAAAAAAAAAAAAAATCTCTTTAATAATGCTAGTGGTTTAGATGTCAAGTATTGGGAGGAGGCACCTCTTGGCCATTTGCAGTCTGATTGCAAAGCTCCAAGCTTTTCCAGAGCAAGTGAGCCCTTCCAAATGTATTCTTTGACTGATCTCATTGCTGTCAACCTTGGATTTCCCTCTCAGTTTTTGTGGTGCAGAGTGTTCATCAGATCTTTCCTAACCACTCATGGTGCCTCGTGCTGTTAGATGACAAGATGCCAATACAATTGCAAAGGCAGTATCTGGAGGTACCAGCACAAGTACCTGGCTGGCAGTCCCTGCCTCGAACACTGTTCCAGGTTATTGTAAACTGATGGTGGGAGAGGAGAAGTAATGTCCTTTTAGAGATGGATACATTCTGGTCTAGAGCAAATTGGTGACTTGCTTGTATTTATATCAGGAAATTCAGGTGTTGATTTACTAAAGGAGGCATAGAGCCTTTTTTCTCTTGTGTTTTGCTTCTTATAGTCTGAATTATTTCTTCTGTGTCGCATGACAGATTTCCGGCTCTGCAGCCCTTCCTTTCTGCCTGTCTGGTCAGATGGAGGTTTTGGAGTTTTTCAAACCCCTAATTTTGAAACTCGGTAACAAATTCTGCCACTCTAAGCAGCCTTCAGTCTGTAAAGAAGTAACATTGAGTAAGATCTTTTGGCTCCTTTTATTTTTACTTCTACATAGTGATTATGATTTTTCAGTCCGTGCTTATTATGCTTTACCATGGTGTGCTGGTACCCAGTGGAATGATTTTTCCTAATGTGCGAAGCCTTATCTTGCCAGTTTTAGTAAAACAGACTATTTTCCTCATCAAAGAAAATACATCTGGAAGGGGTTTTCAAAAGTTTGCTTAGCTTGTTCTCTTTCCTGTGATAGGATCACCTGTATTTGAAATGTGCCTAAGTAATGGTTGTCTAAGTCACTTGAGAAGCTTCAGCTGTGGGCATTGCCATCAGAAAGGTCAGAGTCTGCTCCACAGTGGCAGGGTGCCTCTGTATGAAGATGCTTTCATGTTTAAGCAATATCTCCCTATTTTAAAATATCCAATGGACAAGCGGGGTTGTTTTATTACCTCCTTTTAACCTATAGAAATTTTATTGCTATGTCTTTCCTTGGATCTGTATTCCTTAACGTGTTCTCCCAGCTTTTGCAGAGTTTTGGGGACTTATATGGTCAGCTTCTGAGTCTGCAAAGCTTTGTGAAAGTTGCTTGCCAGGACAGTGCTATTTAAGTGAGGTTGTTTCCTTGGCTTTTGACACAGCATTAGATGGTCATATGTCCTTGACTGTGTGTCACAGCAGAAGGAGACGATAGGCAGGAGGGATTGATGTACTGCTGCTCTGTGGACAACGTGTGCCATTTGTATTGCACTTTTGGTGTGTGGAAGATCTATTTCCCCATTATTTATATGGTCTCTGACAGGATGATCAATACAATTCAGGCTTAGATCCTAATAAAAATCTGGGGATGTTTGACTTGAGATTTAAAAAACTGAAACTCTGAGTTTGATAGCATCACAGTTTTACCATTTCTACCCAAATAAAATTACTTGTGCTATCTTATTATAAGTTTTTGCATTAGGATATCTAACTAAAATTGGACAACTTTATTTTGGCAATTCAAGGCCAATGCAAGAAGAGTCAATCCTTAACATTTCTGTGTGCTATATGTTACAGGTGGATGGTGCTGGGCATCCCCTGTGAAAATTCATCTCCTGCTTATCAGGGCTTTTTCTGTTGAATGCGACACATGAATGAAGCAGCACAGCGACCCGGCTGGGTTTCATTATGCAAAGCAGAAAGGGAAGATACTTCTATCTTTTCTCTAAGACTTTAAATAAAGCATTTTTCTTTTGCATGAGATAGAGGCAAGTGAAAAGAGGAAGAAAGAAAACAGAGAAGGTTGAGGAGGTGAGGAGTAAGTGAGGGGACTTAGCAGATGACTATCCACACATGCTGTATTACTTTATTTCTCCCTGCATGGATGAATAATGATATGTGCCCTCTTGCAAACACATTTACCCTCTGTGAGTACAATAATACTGGTGCTAGTAAAGCCATTCTTGTGCAGTGCAACTAAAGCATCTTTTACACCAGGGGAATGCATCCATTTGAGGTTCGTCATGATTTTACTCTTTCAAGGGGAATATTGATATCTAGGGGAAAAATCAAAGGCCCATATGCATTTTTCTCTCTAGGAATACGCGATTTCTGTCCTACGGCCAAAGCTACCACCACAGTTGTTGTTGAGGAGTACTGGAAGTCTATGCACTGGGCTGTCATGACTGGTTGTATAGCAAGGTGAAATCAGAGCCCTTGCTTTCCCATGGTACCAAGAGAGGAGCTCACTGCGTTGGTCTTGCTGCAGGCAGTGGCATTCACTGGCTCCTGTTAAACCTGATGGATTCGCACAGTTAAGTTCCCCATGGTCTTGGGTAAACAATGGCCTCCAGTCCATGATCCACTCCTTAGAGAGGTGGGAAGGGGTTATCACAGAGGAGTTCTGCAGCCATACCAGATCACCGTGCTAGAGACCAGCTCTAATTCCATGGTAGCTTTGGAACTGTCTCCTTCCCATTGCCTGAAACATAGGCCCTATGTGGGCTGGTTGTGGAGATGAGACTCTGGATGCACCAGTATTTGTGTTTTGGTTGCCCTTTACCACTTGAAATAGCAAAGCAAGTATTAGGTAACGGGTCTAAAAGGACATTGTGGTGAACTTTGAGCATGTGAAAGGGCAAGCGAAGGGTGTTCTCCCTCTGCCCTCCTCCATTCCCCCTTGAGAGCCTGGTGTTTCACGAGGTGCCTGTGGGATGAACGTGGACGTGGCTGAACACAGTGATTTTGCTTGTCCACCACTGAGACGACAATGTTGCGGTGACACGTTTGACAGCCTCAAGTAACGGACAGCTATTGTATGTGCAGTGCTTATCTCTGCGGCACGCGGTGTGACAGCCCGAGAGAGACACCAGCACATGGCGCGAAGCTCCCCGCTCCCCCGATTAGCTATCGAGGCAGCCTGCAACGTTTTAGAAACACTCCCCACTTTCTAAACCTTTACAGAGAGTTACTATTTTAAGTCACATTAGGTAATTCTGTGTTTTACTACCCTTCTTAATTCCCTAGTAGGATGCTGTGTAGAAATACCTCAAGGAAAACTGGACTACAGTCTTATATACTAGTAAAGTATGAAGCTAATACTCTTAGATTTGACTTCATCAGCTTACTATAATTTTGAGGAAATTAATGCATTTATTTTCTGAAAAGTTTTTTCTGAAAGTATTTGTTAGCATGAATTTTGAGTAAAAGTAGCCTAAGTATTTCTATGCAGCCCTGCCAGTGCAGCTGAGCCTTGCCTTGTTACTCATTTTCATTCTATTTGCAGATTTCCTTATGACTGGTCTAGCCTTAAATACCAAGGAGCTTGAAGTTATTTTTCAATTGTGTTAAAGATGTATAATCATATAGGGCAAATCTTCTCATGATTCCTTTTGCTTATATGGTTTAAAAGTCAAACACTAATCTGTGGTCTATTTGACTAGAGATGAGCTTTTATGTCAGACATTTAATGCATGTGTTGCCTGGGTACTTCAAATATAAGCTAGCTATGAAATTACTAGGAGACGCTGAATGCTCGTTGTGAAAGTGATTAACAGTAAATTTGCCATAAAAGAGATAAATATTAAAAGACTTAGAGGCAGTTTGATCGCAGGTGGGAAAAACTTATTTGCCCATTACAACACACACACAGAGTATTTATAATATAGATGAGTGTGTGTGTGTGTATAGATATGCAAGTCTGTGTGTGAATATATATACACACACACACATACAAGTGTGTGTATATAAGACATATATACATAGATACAGAATGTATGCATGTATATATTTTATATATATAAATAATATGACTTTCTCCTGCTTATCATCTACTATAAAATATAGAATGATCTGTTTTCAGGTTAGATAGCTTTGTTACTTCTCAGGGTTAAAGACAGTGCTCTGCATTATAATCTTAAGAGACAAGCTGTAATACATTCATGATCTCTGTTCCCTTTTACAAAGTTAATTCTTTGAATTTTTGGCAAATTTACTATTCATTTGTCAGCGTCACCTTAATCTGCAAACCAGATAGCAAGCAGCTCCTTCATCTACTTTTTCTCTTCTTTATTTAGAGAAAGCGAAGAACAGTTTCCTGACATCTTTTATAACTTTATCTATATTACTGGGCATATTATAAACATCATTTTCTGTCTACGAGGTGGTACTACGTTTTTGCTCTCCAAGGAACTTGTTAATCCATAGGTATTACCATAGTGAGATATTATTTGATATAGATATCTAGATAGCCTGCAAAATACACAGTGTGTAAGTTAGACATCTAAATTAGCTATGCACAACTTTTGTGCTTGGCATAAGAAGACATTTTGGGGTCTGAATTGTTTTAACCAAGAAGCTCTCAAGAAATGCTGCAACTCCAGGCTGAAAGCTCGTTTCTCTCCTATTAGCAGCTGAGATTTATTTTGCTGTTTAACTGGCCAAATCTTTTGTTCGTGGGAACTGGCGGCACCGCGGTATGCGCCCAGCGAGCGAAGGCGAACCCGCCTTGCGATGTCGCGGCGGAGACGGCGCCGTGATTTATTGCCGGCTCGGCTCGGGCACCGCTGGCGCTGTGTGAAGCTGCGGCCGCCCGCGGAGCTCCCGGGACGGGTGACCTTGGGTTTCCCTCTCCTCCCGCAGAAGCGAAACTCGGGGCACGGCCGCGCTCGTGCGACAGGCTGGTGCTCGCGCAGCGCGGCGCGCGCTTGGCACGGAAGTGGCTGATTCCACTTAACCACAGCTTGTGCTCTAGGTGTTTTATCTGCGCTTCTCTTAATAATGATGTTTTTCCTTCTTTTGCAACATGGGAAAATGGTGCGGCTCTGTGCTTTCCAGCAGCATCTGCAGTGAGGATATTGAAGGTGCTGGTTTGGGGTTCTGGTTTGTTTTTGACCACTGCAGCTCATTGCAGAAGTCGGGACGGAGGTCAGGATAGTTTGAGAGCATCAGGGTGCCTCAGCTGCCGGTGGTGGGCAGTGATCTGTGCCTGGGGGAAATGCCTCTGTCCTGGGCAGGACCAGGACCCATCTGCACAGGACACAGAAGCAAAGCCAAGAGCAGTTTCCATACTCCATGGAAACCTCTGAGTGGCAAAATCCCTAGAGTTTGCAATGTTCATGGTAACCAAAGGCTCTCTTGCCCTGGATGATCACAGCTGGATGCTAGAGCACCACATACCCTCATTTTCTGCTCTGTTCCCTGTCTGAAATCTCCTAACTTGCTGCAGTCATTCCTAGGTGGTCTCTCCGTGCATGTGCTGTTGTCAGTAGTGTGAAGGGAGTTTGCCTCGCTCCAGTTTACAACTGCAGACTTGTCTGTTGAGAGAAGATGATTCTTAATTTTCAGTGAGTAATGATTTTTATCCCCTCATCCAGCAGCTGAGGAGAAAGGGATGGTTATGAGGTTTAGCAGGGGCTACCACAGCCCTGGGTTTCCTTGCAGTTGTTTAACAGGCTGCATATTTTAGTGGCTGCAATATACAGAAAGCCTCAGTTCCACCGTTCTGCTTGGATCCAGTCCAGCTTTGCTGTGAAAGTACAATTCAGCAGAGGCCCTTTTGGAATATTTATTTATTTTTAGTATCCCTGATTTTTGCATGTGGCATCCTGCATCCTCATGAGAAGAGTCCTAGCAGTGGTGCCTTGGCACTTACAAAGGCTTCGTATCACTGTGATGGCTTTTGTTGATGGTGATGGTGGTTTTTTTCTCTATATTGGGTAACAGAAAGCAAAACTGGGTAACCTCTGTTTTGATGCTTTTAAACTTGGTGGAAGTAGGCTTGCCTTCTGAACAGATTGCTTTTTGAAGTGATTTTCTTTTAATCATTTTATAATACTGTATTAAAATGTATTTTGTCTAATTCTCATTGCACTGACACTAGATGTGTAACAGTCACAAATGCATCTATTCAATGCTACCTGAAACCTCATGAGCATTGAGTAATGTAAACTTAATACCTTACTTTGTTAGACCTTTGCTCCACTGAACCAACCAGGAGACCTTTTTTTATCATTTGTTTGTTTGTTTACTTGCTTTGTTTTAATTCTTATGGTAACTACAGAATCCTTTCTCCCATTGTAATTAACTTGTGGACTAGCACTAATAGTATTACTCTGCCAGCACTCTTCAGTTTTATCTTGGCAATTGCCGATGATGCTAGTGTTACTCAGAAACTTGGATTTTAAATTTTGTTGAAATGTTTTTCTCCTTTGCAGCCAAAGTGTTTTGCAAGATTCATCAATTTTGATAATGTTTTTTTGGGGAAAATATGTTTGGAAGAGAGAGCTGTGAAGAAATGCCGCGAGCATGCATGTGCACACGAGGGTGCAGACATGCAAAGTGCGGTAGGCAGTTTGGCCTGAGGATGTGGAAGACTTGGTTCAGCTTCCCGGTCTGTGTGGTATGGAGTAATGTGGGATGGAAAACTACTCTCTGACCTTTGCATTGGGTGGAGTAAAAGCGCAATCAGCTGTTTCTCACCGCCAGGAGATTGCTCTGAGTAATGGTTTGCTTTCTTGAATAGGAAAGGAGGGTTTTCTCATTTTCAAAATGAAATTTTCACTCCTTGATCAGCTATGAATGTTAAGCAGAAAACCTAATCTTGCAACAGATAGGATGATTCACATAAATAAATCTAAAGGAGCTAAACACAGTAGTGAGGAGTACCCATGTCTTGGGGTGTGCGTGCATATGTGTGCATACTGTATTATGTATATACACACACACAGACATATACACACATTTATTTAGATCTGTATAAATACTATAAACCTCTATCTAACCTGGTTTCTGTACCAGAAGCAATGTGATTTCCCTCTGGCTGAGCAAACAAGCCCTGTCCCACAAGTCTAGTTTTATTTTTCAGGGATTTGAGCTAGCTCCAGAGTGCACTGCATCAAGCTGAGAGGGGGTAATCGGCTGTTACAAGGTCGTGTCTTTAGCTGTGTGCATGTGTATCATCCATTTTCTACCTTTGAAAATGGACCTAAAATCTTTTCATGCTTGCCAGAGGAGATGACTTCCCACTTAGTTTGCTGCTGTTTTGGTGGCTTCTTGTTGCTCTTAGAAAAGAGAAGGCTGTACTGCATATGGTTTGTACTGAGTTCAATGGAAAAATTATGCTCCCTGACTTAATGTAGTCTAAACTGAACAAGCCTATGGCCATGTTATGGCTGTGCTCCGTCTGCATGCTGTGCCTCCTGCCTTTCTTCATATTTGCTTCATTGAGCCTCTCTTAATGCTCGCACAACTGTTGTTTAACTTCTTGTCTTGGTATCTCGGCTCAGGAATGGATAGGTCAACAGATTGCACATATGTGAAGTCGATATACAGACTGCAAGAGGATGGGAAGTCCAGAGCAAAGAACAGCTTGTTCTTGATTTTAGAATTGAGCAAGGGCAATGATTTACTCGCAGTTTGAATGCTGTGGGAGTTTCCTCTCCAATCTCCATGTAGCTGCTCCAGAAAGGTAGAAATTGTTGTGTGCAGGCAGGTGTCTGACGCAGAACGGTGAATATTGGCATTGTGAGATTCCCGACTCCAGCACCATCATCCCAGCACAAAACCTGCGGCAGCGCCAGGTTGGTTCTTAGAGACATAGATTGCCATGTATTTTTTCTTTTCTTTTTTTTTTTTTTTCACTAATTATTTGATGCATATTCTTGTGCAATAGTCTGCATTTTTTTCTTTGGAGAAACAGCCCTAACTATGTAACTAGAGATTTCATGAATGTTTTAGAACAGCTGGGCTAAGCATGACGAGGACTTTGTTTATTTCCATGTTATTTATTCTTGAACTGAGGGTGGTCCTCTCCCCCTCTCAAATAATAGGGGCATATGATTTTACCCCCTTTGTCTCCTTCTCTTCAGTGGATAATTTACTGTTCTTCAGTGGATAATTCAATTCTCCCTAAGCAGCACCTTTAGGGGCTTCATGACTCATTTGTAGACGGAATACCTATCGAGGCAGTGAGGAACTTGGAACCAATGGAATGAATCACCATGACAAGCTCAATGTAAAAGCTATTTGGTAAATGTTCTGATCTCAAAGAATGCCAAATGAAACCTTTCCTTCTTTCATTCTTGTGCTGGTCCACAAAGTCACAGCCTAGAAGACAAAAGCAATTGCTCATTAATTCCTTAGATGCAAACAAACAAACAAAAAAGAGAATACTTCAATAGTGAGTATGTAAGACCTATGTATCTACATATATCAATATGCTGTGATGCAATCTAAGGAAGAAAGACTGGAGGAAGCCCATTACCATATTGAAAAAGAAGTTGAGATCTTTTTCTGAAGTAGGTCTGTGAACTTTAGCCAGTCAGGCTTCCAAGGATCACAGTATACTTGTGAGATGGCAGTGCATCAATCCACTCTCTTTTCTAATATTTAACCTGTTTTGCTAGCACAGTGCTCTATGTGATTTTTTTTTAAATGCTTCTATTCTATAGATGTGGTGTCTTTTACTCAGCAGGCCTCCTTAAAGCCTCATTTCTTAATTAACTGCGTGTAATCTGTGTTGCAGTAGTGGGACTCACTGAAAATTTAATTTGGCCAAGCTGTTCTTGCGCATAGCTTAATATAATAACTCTCTCTTCTTGCTGATCATCCTATGTTGCTTATTGGCTTAAATTCTGTAATTTGAGACTCCTGAAGCTGGAAACTGTTAAAATGTTTTATTTTTTTTTTCCTCAATGAAAACATAAACACGTTAGAGCTGGACAGAGTGTATGTCAGCTTCTTTCACAGCAGCATAGGAGAAAAAGAGGTCTGACAATAGACCTTCCGTGCTCGGGCGGAGGGGCTAGGTGCAACTGGCTCTCTTGCTGGCGTGCTGCAGGGTTGTCGCGATGCTTCTGTGGAGCGCTCCCGATTAACTCACATCTTTAAGCTGCTGCTCTAGTTCTAAAGCACATTTCCATGCCAAATGAACCCAGAGGATCATGCGTTAAGCATTCTAGGGAAGCAGCTTCTCTGGCAATTTGTTTTTCTAGTGGATATTAATGGTGGTGGTGCCACAGGTAAGGCGTTTTAAAGAATTCCCACAGAGATGACCATGAAGAGCGAGGTAGCTTAATTCTGTGTTTACTCAAGTATTTATTTATCACTGACATTGATTAAGCATTGGACACACATATTAAGATGGAATTTGGCCCGCTCCCTTGCATTTTGAGGCTTTACAGACATTTTCCTATTTTATCTAGAAAGCCTTGTGATAGCAGATCCATCTGTCTCTCTCCTGCATCCTCTGCATCCTGGTTTAAATTAACCCATGGAAACGAGCTTAAAGAGTCATGAAGCTTTTAAAAATGGAAAGTTGTTGGTCTTGTTTGTTTGTTTTGTCTTGTTGGGTATCTTTTTCTTCCTCTTCGAGTTTCTAAGCCTGTGAGGAAACTGTAAGTTATGTTTTTAAGATTTCTTTTCCCACAACCATGAGAGCTTGAGATTTTTTTTTAAACAAACAAATAAACCAACCAAAAAATCAAGCAGCTCAGATTTTGGATTCTCATGGAGTCTTATGATTTCACCAGCTGGAGCTTTAAGAAAAACGTAACGCTTGCAATAAGAATCATCCAGTTGGTTAAATGACTGGCATTTAATTGAAATGTATAATCTCATGGAAATGCAAGATATAGTAATGGGAGCAAGATGTAGTCATGGGTTCTCATTGCACGTATTTATGCACAGAAGGACAAAAATTCAATTAAGATAGCAAAGGAAATGGGCAGTAGTAATTTGTGTGGAGTATGTAGTGTTTAGTATTAAGATGTGTGAAGAAATTATTCCTCTGGATTTTATCATTCTGGTCTTTTTGTTAGTGTCTTTGCTTTTCCTGCAATTTTGTGTCTCCAGTTCAAAAAGTTGCACCCCCCTTTCCTTGTTTTGGAGAACAGAGGGTTGTTTCTAAAGTCCTCTAGTCTCTGAACCTGTAGAATCTTTTCTGTCTAAACTGGCGTCTTTTGCAGATCAAGCTTGATCTTACGGTTTATATTCAAACACAGTAGATCATTTCCACCTTCCTTTCTTTCTTTCTTTCTTTCTTTCTTTCTTTCTTTCTTTCTTTCTTTCTTTCTTTCTTTCTTTCTTTCTTT
>JAVCKT010031330.1:0-20108 GCA_032273925.1 Rhynchotus rufescens | reverse complement strand
TACCCAGCACACCAATCCTTTGAGGACTGGTTAAACAAACTCCCAGTTAGTGATTGTGATAATGGGAACAGTAATAATAATAATAATAATAATAATAAAAAATATAACTGTCCCAAATTTTTTGGAGCTTTGATGTTGAGAATGATATTAGATGCTATGCTAACCATACACTGCTATGATTGTTATACCACAAAGAACATTAACATTGCACAGTGTTTAGGAACAGACTTTTGTTTTCTAACGGGTCTCATTAACCTCCTGCTGAACTATGCCTGCTTCTCTAGTTTTCTCCTCAACAAGCCTCCTAGAACGCATGATCATTCTAATAGCTTACTGAGTAGGATTACCCAACTCCAGCAGGTCAGTTGCAAGACCTGACGAGATCTCCAGTTCAATGAAGTCTACAAAAATAACAATGATGTTGTTGATGTTAAAGCAAAAACCTACAAACCTGATCTCTTTCCAAAAACATAATGTTGCAAAGATCAGAAAATGCTACTAAGACATACTTTAAAAATATCAAATGTTAGAATTATAAAAATCTTATTTTCTCCTTCCATCTCTGGTAGCTACAACTTTTCCAAAACTGAAGAACAATGCAACTCCTGGAAGTCCTTAAATACTTTGTGTTGCAGACTCAAGATCTCCTTCTCGATATGCTTGACAGTGCTGACCTGGATCAAGAAAATGATGCAATAACTGCAGCTGAGATGTAGAGACATGTACAATGTTTGAGGTGGTTTCCTGATACTGATTCCTATGTAGACCACATTTTGGAAAAAAAAGATGGAAGTGGAAATCAAGAAAAAAATCAGAATTAGTTCTAAATGCCACCTGAATGAGCATCTGCAGTAAAAGGTGACAGGGTGGAAAAAGGACTATTAGAAGATTACAGTGGGCTAGAATATGAGGTGGTCATTTAGTATGCATTACTAGCTACAGAATTAGGGTTGTACATAATCTGAGGAAGTTCTGAAAAGACAGTCCTCAGTCATAGAGTACTAAAAATAATGAGTTTCTAAGCTTGCCTAGATATCCAATGAACCATTCAAATGTAATGCCAGCTGATGAGGCCTCTAAAGACAAAAAAGTTTTTATTCTATTTTTGAATGAAAGGGTTAAGAAAGTTGGAAACATTATATCAGGGTGATTTCACTCCCAGAATACAACTCTTTGAATATTTTGTGACACCTTTTTTTTTTTTTCCCTCCAACCAAAAAATACTCAGGTACTCCTATTCCTATTCAGAAACTATCTCAGGGTGGAATAACCTCAAACGCTCTCAGATAGTCTCAAATGCTACTTCTTGGATAAAATAGATCGTCTGACTGGCAGGTTTGACATTACAAGTTAAAAAGTCCTGAGAAATGCTAAGGAAAAGCAAGGAAACAATCAAGTAACAAAGTCAGGAAGAGCTCAGAAGCTCACAGAAGAAAGGCCTTCTGAAAGCAACGTTCAGCAGGTCTAACGTTTTGCTTGCAAATCTTTATGGTAGCAACAAGGGCCTTACCTTTTGATACTTTAATTTCAAAATATTTCTATTTTCCAAATGTTATAATCTGTCTGAGACTCTTTTATGATTGTTAGGGAACATTTTTGAAAAAAAAATGCTATTTCTTGCAGATTCCTAAACTTTATTGAAATGACAGAAGTTGCAACAGATAGCATTACAGGAGTCTGATTTAAAATTAAGGTTGGAAATTAGATAGGAGGAGGCAGAGGTTATTGAAAATGACATTACCCAAGAAAAAGATCAAGTAGGGGGAAAAGAAGAGACAGGCATCGTGAAAATAGACAGGTAAAACTATCTTGAAAGAAAAGACTGAATTCAAAGAAGAATAAAGACAGGCTAAAGAAGCACAGTCAGTCTATCATCTTAGACGTTCTCATCTGCCTCATTTAAATGGTTTAACTGTATTAGTTCTTCTCTAAATTCCCAGATGCACAGATAACTTTGAATAATAATTCAAAGTTTGAATTATTAATAACTTCTACGGAATTTCAGAAGTTGTGGGTGAAAGAAAAAATAGGCTCTGCAAGTCTTTCCTCACTGATTTGAACACTAATAATACTGGTCGGTCTACTAATACTGAAGATTATATCTATGTACATATTGTTTAAAGCTCCCCATAATGCATTCCTTAAGGACTCAAAATTTATCGATCAGAATTTATGGGGCAGCATTCAAGTTGCTCCACTGGAACATTAAATTCTTTTCCAAGGTATTGAAGCTAATTATCATGTTGATGACATATTTCACCTCCTTACTGCAAAAAAAAGTTAAAGTCAATTGGGAAAAATGGGTAGAAATTCAGGGCGTTTTAACTAAAAGAGCTAAAGACGGCTACAAATCTGCAATTTGCTAATGGAGCTATGATGATGTCCTAAGCCCATAAGCTTGTAAGTTAAGAGAAGGGTTTGAATTAAGCGCTGTATGCTTTCAAGAAGATAATCATTATATGGAATATATTAGAATACTTCAAGTTCTACATAAATAATGTATTTTGGAGCATGAAAGAAAGAGGGTAACCTATTTGTTTAAGAAATAGTAAAAAACATTTGTTGGCTAACTGGAGGGAGATGCCTGCAATTTTGACTTACTTGTGAACACAGATGCTTCCTTTTAGCAGAGGAGCTATAAAATTCTCCTTTTTTCAGAGACAGAGATGAAAATTATTTGTATCCGTTTCTGCAGCTCCTGAGTTTTGGTTCCACTCTGTGGCTAAACAGCAATCAGTTATATCTCTTATTGTATCATTTCCAACTTATTTCACCCCTTACTTATCTGTCTCATGCAGTAATTTCCTGCCTTTTCTATTACAATTTTCTTTCTTCTGCATGCTGTGTTCTCCTAGCATTTTTTTTTTTTTTTGCAAAATCCTTTATGCCATTTTTTTCAGTGTTGAGTCATGCTGTTGAGCAACCTTTTCTAACACCACTGGCTATCTTCCCTTCTTCTCTCCTAAGAACAACTTTACTTTTTTTTTCCACTGATGCTGCATATTAAACAAGAGACCATATTCTACTCACCACTCTTTTTTACATGTTAAGTGCTGCTGACTGTTTGCTGTGTATATAAGTAGCCTCACCAACTGTGGCAAATGTATCTACTAGACATAAAAAATCATCATAATGAACTGTATCATGTTTATAGGAGACATTTATAGTTGTATGTTTCCTATTTTTCCATTTGAATACTTTTCCACTATGTGATATCATATATTCTCTAATATAGAAAGACAAATCTTCTGAGAAGAGTTTACAACATATTTGTACTCAGTCTCACAAATAATCTATTTATGCTACTGTGCATTAGAGTATCACTACAATAGCATTCTTTGATTGATCCAAAAGGTCAACGTCCCTCAAGCATCTTCAGTCAGTAAGAAGCTGTGATGGATTTAGTTATATTTGAAGGCAGAAGGCTCCATATCCTTTGAGTTATTATGTTGTCTTAATTTTCTCCATTTTTATCCTTACCTTGCCCTGATAATCCTATCTTGAAATTCAAAGATGTCAAAGAGCTCAATAGCATCATCAAATGGATATTACATCTTCTACAAGCCACAAAGCAGAAAGGACAGCATGTTTTGTACAGCTTGTCTTTATGAAGTTTTCTGCTAGTAAGCCTTTGCTCTCAGGCAGAAAGTACTGTTGGAAGACAGATTTTGCTAGTGGGTGGTTTGAATCAGAGACAAGCATATGTACCCACATATGGTCTTATTTAGCCTGAAAGGGCCTATGGTCTGACGGATGCCATTGCTGAAGAAAAGGTTTGATGGCCTAAATGGTCCCCGTCTGTTCTTAAATTTCAAGTTGTTCCTGTCTATGGGAGAATAGACTTACTCAAATACAGCATAAGCTAAGATGAGGATAGTTATCACTGTTATTAGTTACAGGAGATACTGAGTACCTTCTTTCTTCACTGTGATATATCTTCACCTGTTAAGCAGCCGAAAAAGCTCACCCCAAGGGCCAAAATGTTACCTCTGTTTTCTTACCTGGACGATGGGCCTTTGGAACTGCCATGTTCATCACTCGCCCTCCATCCTGAGGTTTGGGAGGGGATGCAGTAAACCTGCAAATCCCCGATTCTGATGGCGTGCTTGAGGTCAGACTGTCTGTGTAGTCATTTGTCCCTGCCGTTAACTGTTCCGACGATGTGTCTGATATGAAGCATTCGGTAATGGTGAACTTGGCATGTCTCAGCTGCTCTTCCATTTTCGCATGCTCGTATGCTCTTGCTAGCTCTTCATATGTCGAGGAGGCACTTTCTGTGGAGACCATGCTGCTTCTTGCTCGATCTAAGCACAGACATAAGTAATGAAAATGTTACGAACATGACAGTGTTTCTTAATGAGATGCAGGATTCTTGGAAGGACCTTACTGATTTAAATAAGGCTGCTTCGCTAGAGGTGCTTGTTCAGTTCTTCAAAAACTTCTATTTTGTTCACTTACTTAATAATTATGGATAGTCTAAAGGACAGTCCTTTTCTTGTAGCAGTGTGTTATGTGAGTCAGTATCAACCTGGATTTTTAGAAGAATTTTTAAACCAGTGAAAATGTGACTTCTTTGTACAAAATGAAATCATTTTATTAAAAACAAAATGCTTTGAAAGTGTTCAAGACCTGCTAATCAGATTTAGCAAAACAAGAAACAGTTTTTTGCATTGTCTTTTTCTGTCCTGTATCTCAGAGATATTTCTGAGAGGTGACCTCTAGGTGAAAAAGTATAGTTCATTTTCTGTTCAATCTTATACTTTTCTGCTGAGAAAGGCCTGAGAACAAAAGTCAAATACAAAACCAGTGTCTCTGAGACATTGATGTCTGGTCTAGACATTATGCAAAATGCTAACTCTTTTCACATGGAACAAATTGTCATATGAAAGCAATACTGTTTAGAAGTTACCAGCCTGGTGTTATTTACGTGTTTTTTTCCCAATGCTGCTGAAACTAAATGGGGCTTCACATGGGCTCTTTTGACCTACAAGCAGTTCTTTCCTGATGATGACTTGCTGAGAATGTCAGCATTCCTTAAACTAGCATTATTATTCTTGAAGATGAAAATGAACACTGGTAAATTAAAAAATGTTCTGGAAATATTGCAGTGGTTTCTATGTAGTTAAGGAAAAAAAGCCTCACTCTGTTACATCTGTCACTCTCGTACTTCAGGGGACTGGAAGAGTGGAAGACTTTCAAAAATTCCTCAGTCTGGAGCTGTGTTTCCTTACTAGATATGTACAATTCCAGACATAATTGGTGATGTTCAATAACCAGACACACTGTAATAGTTAGTTCACAAAAATGAGAATCCTATAGCAGCCAGAGGCAATTGTGTTGTTATTGTTAATCTTTATCATTTTTATTGTGTGCTAGAATCCTTGTATCACTTTTCATTGCACACAAGGAACAATACTTCTGCCTCTTGTATACACCATGCATTATTTAAAATGACAAGTATTTCTACAATATGTTGAAACTTGCTTAAGATTTTGAGCTAGCCAAACTTGAGCAGAGTTTCTATTCATAGGAAAGTCACTCTCTTTCCAAACTTTTGGTGACCTGGAAACTCCTAGAAAACTGCATCTGCTCAGTGCCATAAAGTGGTGTCTGAAGATTTTGGAGTCATGCAGAAGTCCCAGTTTCCTTCATGAAAGTCAGGATTTTCAGCTCCTCACATCCCATTCCCATGCCCTGGGGAGACCAGCCAATATTCCAGGAAGGATCTGCTGAAGACTTCAGATTTGGTGAAGATGCATGTAAGACCAAGATGAACTTGATCAAATCCAAACTAATTGGAAAACGTCTAACAGCTTTTAGTCAAAATGTGGGTAGTTATTTATGAATGTAGCTATGGATGAATGCAATACATTTCTTGTATGACTAAAAACTATTGCTTTGTAAACCTTGCACAGTTTTGCTAAGAAATACCAAGCCTGCCACATATCAACCATATGAATTGGACTGAGAAATTTGAATCCCATACTGCAGAGGTGATCAGATACACACTTTAGTTTGACTGGTTCCTTGACATGTAACCTGGCTACATCTATTATGGGCGTTGGCAGGAAATTAAAAATTCCTGAAGTACTCAGATTATACATACTACAAACCAAGTGGCAGAGTATAGGTAACTTTTAGCCACAAGAAATCCTACCTTGAGGATCTTTCAAAAGCATAATATATAACATGATATAAATATTGATTTAAATATCTATTACAATAATCAGTATGTGTGTGTCTAAGGGCAGACATAGTCTAGGAAAATAGTTGCATTAGAATATAGGAAGAAGCTCGCCTAAAATTTATATGCAGTTTATCTATTAAACCACATCGCAAATCTAATTCCCTGCCCTTTCCCAAGTTCATTACAGAATGAGATATATAACCACAGTGATACTTGTCCATCAAATAAAATAACCTTGGGTAACTGAATCTTGGAATATATGCAAGTGCACCTGAAACGTAGACTGATCATAATAAGAGTTTCTTAGATTACATTTGCTATTTATATCTGCATGGTTCTCACAGTGAACCCTTAAGGCTTCATGATCTTTATATAAAATAATCAGGATAAAGTTCATATCTAGCAGCATGAAGCTGGATAGAGATATCTGTAGAGTGGCACCACTCTATGTAGGCATCTTTCATGGTGCACTTCTTGTTCAAGCAAGAATGTGTATATACAGCTCTACTTTTCCATCTCTCCTAATTATCACTGGCTTATGATAGGACATCTGGACTTTTCTGGGGCTTCCGAAAGCTCCCATGCATAGGCCATCACTGTTATTTTTTTTGAGAGGGAAAGGGGCAGTGGGAGGGGATTGAATTTGTTCATTATTAGATACAATGTTCTTTCCAAAGAACAGAAAGCATCATTATCAGTATGAATAATGAATCCATTATAGCAGAAGAAACATCATTTGATTCCTAATGCAATAACATACACTAATCTTTATATTCTGTGTTCACTCATCCAGTGAAGTAAGTTTCACATGATTTGATGTTACTTATTTAGCCCTGTAGTTACAATAATGAAAGCAAAGCTAGGCAGGTTCTGACACAACATGCTATACAGTGCATGTTAAGTGATGGTTAGATGTCACAGCAATTTTAAGAAGATGAGTTCTGAAAAGATGAGAACTTCAACGTATATTATTGGATATAAGGGAAGTCAAATGCATATTCTTATGCAGAGAATAAACACAATCAATCATTTTCATAGCAGAAGGCTAAGCAACACCCAACGGTTTGGTAGTTTGTCAAAGTTAACATGTAACTATCCCAGGAGAACTCTGTTTTTACCTGCCTATCAGGATAGAATACAGGTAGCACTTCCCAATGTAAGCCAGACTTTGCTCCTGTCAGGAATTCCACTGAATAAGATTTTATTAGATTTGATTTGTGACTATTCTTCTGCTTAATTGTTTACTCACTTGAGTGCCATATATGTTTTATCATTTGTTCAGTGTAGGACAGAAAGAGAAAGCTTTATTTTTTCAGTTATGATTGCACTTACAATGGGAAGACACGAAGGACAGTCTAGCACTGAAAGCAGAATATATATTGAGTGCCTCTCCAGTTACTGTCTAAAGGAAAAAAGCCCATGTTGTTCCTCAGGAAACTCCAAACTAGCTGCTATAGTATTCAGCAATATGAATGGATTTGGGCTTGAATCTCTATTCCAGATTTTGTCCCTCTTTTTTTTTTTTTTTTTTTTTCTGGTTAGAATGAACCCTTATGAACATATATTACACTGCTGGGGAACAGAAAGGACTCACCTCTTTGTAGCTCCAAGCTTAAAACCACTCCACCACCACTCAGGCATATTTCTGGTTGCTAATACTGCCCCTTCCTGGTCAATGCCATTTCATGCATTTCCTAATTTTCATTTGGATTCAGGAAGTACAGTTCTTCATCTACCAGAAAAGTCACCAATAAATCCTTCAAAGGACTGCAGAGCATACATCCAGTAAGAGAAACCATGGGCCCAGAATTTATTATCATTAGAACTGTATGCACTTGTGGAGGCCTTTTCCTATTGTGTTTGAAAACTTCCCAGCAAGGAATAAATAGCAGCACCTAATTCAAGAACCAAAGGAAGCAAACAGGGGAACAGGAATATTTTGCAGCTGCTCTAATTCCACAGAGTGGCTCTGCAGAGAGCAACGTACCTGTGTCCTGTGAGGGGCTGACGCTGTAGCTGTCGCTTTCCTTGTCCACTGATCCCGTAGGTCTTGGGGTGGGCAGCCTCCAGTCCGTGGTGAGAGTGTGGGCTGATATGGTGGGGTGAGGTCTGTTGAGGGTCCACTGGCTGGCGTAGCGGTTGCGAGCAGTGGGGCCCGTTTTCGCGCTCCTCCTCGTGGTCGGATCTGTGATGGGAACAGAAGGAGTCTTTGCCACTAGGGTCTTCAATAGGCAATGGAAGACATCCTGCAGCCACTGAAATCATGGCCATCCTCCCCACAAAAGTCTTTTAAAAAAAACTTATTTGGGAAAAACACAAGAGTGAAATTACAGCTTAGTACAGAACAGCTAGTATTTATTTGAAATATTTTGTTTCTAACAGAACCATACATTTTAAAAAAAGTGCAAAGAGCTGAGAGACTCAGTCAACTTCTTGCTGACATGTATTTCTCACTGGTTCATTATCCCTTTACTCTAAGCGTAACCTGTTCTCCAGCACTACCTTGGGATCTAAAAGAGCACACGGCAGGTAGACCTCATCAGGCATTTCACACCGCACTGCACACTAATTCTAACCTAAATCAGTAGTCTAGATACATTCTCTGAAGTCTCTTACACCATCACCTGCTCTCAATTTGTAAAAATACATGGGAGGGAGTGACACAAGATTGCTTGGAAATGTGTGGGTATAATCTCCTGTTCTGAGCATGTTACCAGTAATTTTACCATATTAGGGTATTAATCAGCTACAGATTCCCTATTTAATTCAGCAGGTAACCAAAAAGGTAAGCTATAATCTATGTTAGTATCCTTGCAGCTTCAAGAGTAAGAGGTCTCTAAAGTTTTGACAGTTTGATTAAAAAAAAAGAAGTAAATAAATCTCCTCAACTTTAAGAAATCATCTGCTACTCAGCAATATCTAACAAAACTGATCTCTCTGATTTTGTTAATGATCGGGAATGCTTCTGTACAAGTGAGGCTTGAATTCCCTAATAAAGCTGGTAGAATAGAAAAAAACAGTATTTGGCAAACAGAAAGTGACTAAACCGCACTTAAAGATTTCTCTTTCAGGCTTCTAAAACAATATTATTAACAACAGAGAATAAGATCATTAGAAATGAAAAATTTCAGAACTACTCAAATATTCTTTCATATTTAAATAGTGACATTGTCATTCTTCGGGGTGAGAAACTTTAGTAGAAGTAATTTAAAGAGAAAACAATACCCAGATAATGACTCTGAGCATTGCTTCTGCATAAGCATTCCCTATTAAGCATTTGTATCCTGTTGCTTCAAAGGAATAAGTTACTTATTTACAGAGAGCAACTATGGCCTGTTCCCTCTCCTGTTTCACATCTGCCCATCACAGTAGTGGAAAGATATGAACTCAGTGCCATTAATTCTTCCAGTAGTGTAACAGATAGCAGCAACACGTGAATATGATCCAAAAAACCACTTGGCCCGAAGTGACCTGTCTGTCAGTATAAACCACTGATTGTAGTAGCTCTGTAAAGCCAGCATGTGTCTCTTAGGTAGCCAAAAGCAAGCCTCCTGCCTGTTTGGAAAAGGGACACTAAGGACAGAATCAAGATGCCAGTGGGAAAATTCAGTGCTAATTTCCTTGCTGCTGCACAAAGCAGGAGGCAACCCAACTGCACACAAAAGACGCTATCCTACTTGCAGAACAGACACCACTGCATATGCACAACATTTGCTCTTCATGCTACACAGTATGTACAGTTTTTCCAATCGCCAGAAGCCTCCTAGGTGAAGGCACGGGGCTGAAGGCCAAATCACCACCTCTGTCACTCTGCAGTGTCCACAGCTTCTTAGAAACTGTAGCAGAGTCCAGGGGAGACTTCTACCGCTTTGATGGCCCCCACTTCTTAAGATATTTAACCATTCATTCTGCAGCCCGAGGGGCAGTATCCTGCAGGGGCAGATCCACGCTCAACAGGGCATCATCCCCAGCATCATTCTTCATGCAGGGCATCATCCCCTCCTTTTAGGCCAGAGGCTTTCCATTCTCCTGCTTTCTAGCTTCCTGCTTTCCTTTTCAGAAAAGTGAGAACTCCGGCTCACATTTTTGTTCTCACCTAGTTGAGAAGAAAGATGTTCTTATTTCTATACATTCTTCCTTTGGATTGTTTGGAGAAGATGGCTGGACTTCAGGAAGGCCTTAGGGTAGTGAGTCACGCAGCCTTCTCTCACAGCCGGAAAGACATCCAGGGAGCCTGCTGTGAGGGTGCTGCAGGGCAGGCTGTCCCACTGAGCCTGTGCTGAGCAGCAGGGCTGCACAAGCTGCACTGTACTTGCCCAAGGAGCTCTGCACCATGCATCCAGAGAGCTCGGCTGCCTGAGCTATTAGAGCAATGCGGCTGGAAACACAGCCTTAGAGACTGAGGTGAGCAAGAGGAAGGTACATTAGAGCACACCTCTCTTGAAAATAAGTAGAAAAGAATTACATGACATCTTAGGGCTGTTATGGCAATTTTACATCTGAGGGTGTGGGAGAGCTCAGAGAGCCCCGGAGTGAGGTGGGGAGGGACAGCCTCTGAGCTACGCATCCTGCACAAACAGCCAGACATCAATTGTTTCTTAACAGAGAAAGCAGTGAATCTTGTCAAAATCCTCTGGCCCAGCTTCTATCAAAAATCAGGGTCTTAAATTCAGCAAATGTCACCCAGAAGTCTTCAACCCAGCATTGATTGTATTGCTGCCCAGCACTGCTGCAATCAGATGTTTACTCAGTAATCACATGAACAGTGGATTTCTACCTCCAAGGACAGGCTGGACACAGGTCTTACCCTCAGACCTGTGCTAAACCCCAGTTTAATATGAGGGGAGTCTATCGTTGACTTCAGTGGTCTGAAGCAAAGAACTGCACAAAGAAGAGCAATTTGTAATGGAAGATGCTGGTTCACTAAAATACCGTCATATGAGACAACCAGGCAATTTGGAGGGGCTGCTTCTTTCCTTATTAATGTTAAGGTTTGAAAACAATGGAGATAAATGCTTACTCAGATAACCTCAGAATGCCAATATGATAAGAAGCAGATAGAATTTTTGCTCTTACTAGACAAACTAACCAGACAAATGTTGTATCTTGACTCTTCTAATTCAAATGGCATAATAGTCTACGGACAAAAAAGGCAATCCTTTCTTTAGTATTGTTAGCATCAATGATGGTATTAACCTTGTCTTCAAGAAACAACTAATCACAGCTCAAAATTTATCCAGAAATAGAAAATTGGCAAGGTCAGGGTTATAAAAAATAATTTAAAAAGACTAGCTGAAAATCAAGATAAAATGAAGATTTTTTTGCAAATAATCTGTATTCCAAATGACTTGTAATTTAGTGTTCAGTATTTACTCACCAAGTAAACAACTTCTGAAACTGTACAGAACAGATATAATCTGATAGATTTTAGAAATTGTACACTATTAGTGAACTACACTCCTGTAATATTCCAACCTCATAAGTATTCCTTAGATTTGGTGAATTTCTTTTCCATTTGCAAAAATATGGTAATGTGTATGAGAGAAATTTAAAAGAATGGATTGCAGCAGTGTATTTGTTATAGTATTTTAATCATTATAAGAATAACTCAGCAGGAAGATAGCTGGCAAGAGTAATTTACTATAATAACTAAAAGTAGAAATAAAACCTTTTCAAAAAAGCAATAATCAGAATTTCTTTCCTGATGTATTTCTTTCCTGATGTATTTCTTTCCTGATGGAGAAGTAAGGATAGAAGATTTATTCTGAAATACAATAAAGATTGATCACTAAGAAACAAAAAATATTAGGCATTAAAAGCCATTAAGCTAATTCACTCATTAAATTCTAGAAACTTAAATTTAGCATGCATTTCCTGTAGTCAAGTCAAGTAGGAATTATTTCAAATTACACCTACATTTTAGATGCATATGCAATTTTTTACCATATTGAATCAGAAATGCAATTGTTCTCTGCTTACTTAAATAGATTTCTCAAAACTCTCAAACTGAAAGAAAAAAAAAAAAAATAACACCCCTGCCATGAGAATGTAAATGCAGGAGTCAAATATTCTTTTTCTTTTTTTTTTTAATAACTTTCTCCTCTCCAGGTAATATATTTTCTTATATGCTTACTTGTTCCTGGCCGGGCATCAGAAACATCCACCAGTGGTCCTGTAGCTTGTGACACCGATTGGTAATGTACTGTGTGAGTAACGGTCAGTGACTTCTGCTTAGACGTCTCTCCAAAGTCAGCATCAGTTAGCAGAACTGTTGATCTGTCATCTGTAAGTAAGTAAAACAAAACAAAAAAAACCCCCAAATACTGAATAACAAATTTCACTTTTGTCTTCAGAACACAAAATAAGTCCCAAGGCCTATTTTTATTTTGGTTCCACCATGAAACTGGCATCCCTCAGTCTTTGCTAGACTTCTTTAGATTTTAGATGGCTTTGAGAGGTGTACTGCAGTTTGGGAACTTCTGGGTTCATTTTCCAAGTTCACATAAAACTAAGGAATAACTGTATCTTTCATATCTTTATTTCATCTTATAGATCTACAACAACAAGCAGTTCAATGTCCTTCCAAAAAAACTCAATTGTGTATAATTATTTTTGGCACCATCTACCTCCTTCTTTTTCACTGTTTAAACACTGTCTTCTTTCCCTTCATTTTCAAGGAGCTCAGTTGTGCTTTTCAGCAACATACTCAATTCTTTTCTTTTTTTTTTAAAGGTCATTAGTGAGGTTCTTGGTGATATCATCGACATCCTCTCCAAAGAAGGCTGTTAGATAATGTCTGTATCCTTTACTAGTCAGATTTCTTCCCCATACATTGCAGAATGACGGCCATGACCAAAGAATATTCTTAAGGACCTGCTTAGTTTTAAGCACCTGAAGACTCTTACTGAGGCAGTAGAAATAATTCCTGTGGGGGAACTAAGTCTAATTTTAGTATTTGCTGTTCTATAAGCTAAGGGCTAAGTCCTAGTAGCTCTCTCTGTGCTGAAGAGTCTTTCCTGCAACAACCTCACTACAACAGGTGCAAAGCAGAAGACTTGGGAAGCCTTATGCAAGTGATGAAAGTTTCTTGCAAACCAGTCAGTCCTGATGACTATGGGCTTTCCTTCAATGTAAGAACAGCAGGAGATGAAAGTGAGTGGACCTTGGGAAGAACTGGAAAGAAAAGGTGAGCAGTGACTCCTATTAAGGCATGACTTTGCTGCTTATTGCTTCCTTACAGAGTGGGATATATTCACCAAATTTCTGCACAGTCCTTGGTCCCTGTTCTTAACTTTTCCTCTTCTTCTTTTTTTTTTTTCAGCTCAAATCCCAGTTGTATTTCTGACTCTCCAAAAAGGAATCTGGAGATAGTATGCAGCCCACTTGATTGTAGGAGGTTTAACAGCAATAAATCTTCTGCTGACTTTGTGTTAGCAGAACTAGTTGTGTGTGATCGGACTTTCTTTTGCATTCTTTTCAGTCTTTTTCACCTATTTTCAATAGCAATAAAAGCCACGAAAACTTCACACTATGCTATCCTGTATAGCTTTGCAGCATATTTCTAAGTGGACTGGCACAAATGGGGCTACTGCACATTACTAGTCAGCAGAGGCTGATCCGCTGCTTCTAAGCATTCCATTTCTTATGACTTGACGGGAGCCCATTAATGTGAACAGTTCTGCACAATATCATAACTAGCATTTTTTACCCAAAGAAGGCCATAAATAGAATGAGCGTTATGAAATCAAATTAGCCTGTCTCTGGCAAAAGATGAGCTCTTATTCAGGTTGAGAATAAAGCCTCTTGGCAGTAAACTATGTCAAAGCCTGCCAAAGTGCCTGCTTACTCTGACTGGCTTTGTGTAGTGCAGGCTATTACCAAGGCACTGATCACATTGCTATAGTTAAGGCACTAGAGATATTTCCACTATAAACCCTTACTGCCCACCAACTATAAATCTAAAGAAGATTGTCCTGAGGATGAAGCTTGGCACAAAAAGCTACATCACAGAATCAAATTTTAGGAAGCTTAAACCAGAATTAAAATAAAACTGTCTGCTCTTCAAGTGAAGTGTTCGTCTCTCCTTCAAATCCACTGCTGTAAGCTGTGAAGTGTATCTTGGTGTGACAGTGCTGCAGGCTAACACAGAGTGTTTCTCCCCAGCCACTGGCATGATCAGGGGACCCAGAGATGCCCCGTGTTCCTCCTGGCTGGCCAAGGCTGTATCAGCCAGGCCCCCTCTTCTTCTACCTGGATTTTGATCAAAAAAAAGTCAGAAGTACAACCAGATCAATCATTTTTGGAAGCTCTTGAGGCAGTGGGTACCCACATAACCATGAGATCAGCTTGTACTTTTATTCTGTTGAGATTCCAGGCACCTTGTGCTGAATATTTTGAGAAAAATAAACACGACCATTTTCAAGACATTTCAGTTATGTGCCAGCCACATGAGAAATCTAGTTATCTGGCATAGGCAGTGTTTTCAATCTGAAATTTGCAGGGATGCACAAATTGAAAAACAGATCAAACTGGATAAATAAAGGATATCATTTGATATAAGCAAGTAGATAGGATATGTAATGTATATTTTTAGAGGATGCCTGCATGTTGCAAGGCTTTAATACTAATGTTGTAGTGTCAAAATTTCATTTTTCTCTTAGGTGATACTAGTCATCAAACTGTCTAGTCAAAGCCAATAAAGAAATCAAGCTGAAAATAAGAAAACTGCCAGTCTTCTTCTCAGTTTTCTTTAAGTAGTTCTTTCCACTGGTTTCATTTTCCTGCTGTCTTGCATTATTTTAAGTACTGTAACTAGATTACTTAAGATGGAAAATGATGTAAAGGAGAGGAAAACAATCCACTATTCAACTGTCAAAAATGATCTCATAGCTCTTTTTGCTTGTGTGTTAGATGGAGAAAAAGGGGTGAGGTAAAAGAACTCCACCTAAACTTCTTGCTACAGAAATCAATGAAAACAAGCCCAGTGAGAGTTTACCAATGGTCTCCATTGTGTCCCTCTCCTCGATCAGGAGCTGTGCTCTGGGAATGTCTATGTGCATCCTCAGTGTTTGCTGCTGCTTATTAAGGGTATCTGATGTCCTGGTATTCTTGCTAAAAACAAAAGAAAAGCAAATATATTAAAATTCACAAGAGATGTAAAGGTATGTGAACACTTCCTCATTTCAAATCCATCCAGATCAATCAAAAAATTGGATAATCAGCAAAAAATTGGATAATCAGCAAAATTCTTATACGTTTTGTTTTCCCCTAACTTATAGCATCTGACAAGGCAGGTAATGAACACCCAGTGTTGGCTATATGGATCTGCTGAAAATCTCATATGTTTTTCTTCATACGATGTCACATAACAGAATTGATAAAAATGCTTTGTAAGTCTAGTGTCTTCTTTCATTCTTCATGAGCGTGAGTAAAGAAATATATAACAAACAAACAAACAAATAAATAAATCAGCTTGGAAAGAAAATTATGTCTTGTAGTAATTCCTTGTAGGTATTATTTTTTGTCAGATAAGTTTCAAATATCAGTGAAGTTAAATTCAATGAAATATCAATATCAATGAAGATAAATTCAAAAAAGTAATATCTAGGAATTCCATTAATACTAATAAATTGCCTAAAAATAAATAAAGTTTTTAGTTTCACTGCCCTGGCAAGAGAAAGAAATTGCAAAACTTATTTACATTCATGGATTATTTCTAAATGATTGATGCAATATTCTGAAAGAAAAAAAAAAGAAAGGAATATAAAACAATTACTGTATCATCATGCAAATTGAAACAATTTCATTTTGAGGTTTGTGTACCAGAAAATTACATCTTAAATGAGCTGTCTACCAAAAGCAAATGAAAATGGATAGTAAAACTGAGTGTTACAATCATTTTCAGGATAGAGTCTGCACCAAAAAAAAGCCTCAGACTGCACCAAAATTCCAGGAACCTTTTGCCCTTTGCGTGTAATTACTCTTTGGAGGAGATAAAATGTTTGCAAGTACATGTACATGTTTATGCAAGGAAGCTATAGGAAAGTTAAGGCAAATCAGCTAATGGGCTGGTCTTAACATCCACACATCAAAGAGTTTTAAAATCCAAATGGTGGCTCATTTTATGGTGAAAAGTAGCTGTAAATCATTCAGTTTAATCCTCCTTTGGCAATGAATTATTGTTATTAATCAAATTCTCAGGGGAGTATTAAGCTGCTTGAGGATAAATTCATTTCTTTCCTGAGTGAGGACCTCTGCAGAGCAGTTAAATGCACTTTGATACATGTGTGGAGATCACATCTCAGGATAATTTGGCATAATTTTCAGTGATGTCTCCACCTGATCAAGACCTAGACAGCCCAAGTTTGAGGGTTCTCCTAGAGTCCTTTTTAAGAGGAATCTCCTTGTCACACAACAGTAAGTAATCCTGCTTTAAATCCAAAAGAGTCTGCAAGACTGATAAGGCACACAGGTACACTTATCTGGCAGATTCTCCCCTTATAGCAGTCTGCATAGTACAGATAGTGAAAATACATTCAAACAGTCCACAGCTGGTGCCTTGTTGCTACAGCTGGTGTCAGGACCTAGGGTTGCCTAGGGTTGCCAGACTTGTCTCCATAAACAATCAATGGAGAATATTAGTCAATATGTATTGACTAATATGTCAATAGTCAATATGTATTGAATTAGTCAATATGTATTGACTAATGTACTCCATAAATGTTCAAGGATCATTAGAATCCCAAAGTGCAAATAAATTCTGCAAAACCAACTTCCTTGAGGTCTCTGCAGAGGTTAGATGTGTACTCCTCTATTGATTTCTATGCAAGTTGTTGAAATGTTAAAAGAATCATAAGTGGATAAATTATCTGCATTTGATACGTGCCTCAAAATAGACCCTTGAACAGTCAGGACTGTTCTGACTGCACTGGAGTTGTCATGCAGCAAATCTGTGATCAGGCAGAAAACTGAACTTGTGAGCATACAGATTCAATCAATAATCAATATAAGCCAATAATGTACAATAATGTAATGACAGGCCACAAAGCCAATATGTACAATCATATATGTATATAATCTATGCAATCCATAACTGAGTCCAATAACTGCACCTTTGCTCCTCATCTTCCACTCACCAGAGATGCACAAGGCAGAGCGATCACATTACATAATTTTGTCAGAGAATTAAAACCCCAGAATCTTTGATAATGCTGGCAGTTTTCTGGTAGGATTAATATTTTGTATTCTTACTATTACAAGTATTCAACTGTGAAGGAGAAATTACTATGATAGGAAACAAGTGGACAATTTCTCAAGTTTCTGATTGTACAACTGCAAAGAGAGAATTCCGAATTCCAGAATTTGCTCCAAAAATGGTTTAATGCAAAATACATGAAAAGTCCTTCAAGACAGAACTGAACTGCAGAACTCTGTATTCAGGAAAATTCCCTAAGTTCGAAAGTTCTATTTTGTCTTGCGTGATATCATTCTTTCTATCTGCCCAGCAGCATGATGACATGGAGTGTCCAAACACAGAATAGGCAATGACAATAGGAAACTGGCTCCAGCTTTTTAGAATGCTGTCTTTCTGGTTGTATGATCTTTGAATTATTTTCTGCAGATTACAATAGCTTAACTTTGTAAGGTGAAACAGCCTGAAGCACCAACAATAATTAAGTGCCTCTTGGACTTGGCAGTGAAGCAGAGATTTTTAGGACTGCAGTTTTCAACTTGGTGTCCAAGTATTTTCTAGCCTAGGAAAATTCACACACACACAACAATATGTTGGATGAGATTTTTTTTTTTAATGGAGAAAACATGCCCAGCTATATTTTCATTAATCTACAGATTTGAAATTTTAAGACTTAATTGAAGGTGTGCTATGACTATTATCACATAAAGCCCTTCAGACTTTGTAATGATCTGTGCATAACATAGGTCATTCCCTCTGGTTCAGTAAATCTCTCAGCTCCAGATCTCTAGACTGGAAAGTTCATCTGGGGAATGAGCAAGTATATTCTTGTTGTGATCTTTTCCTCTACCCAAGTGTGTGGTTTTGGCCACTATGAAAGACAAATAAAGACAAATACCAGGGTATATAGACCTTTGGGTCTGATGAAGTACAGCTTTTATTGGCAGTCTCTAGGTAAATATCTTTTTTTCTTTTTTTCCTAAAGGAAGTTCAGTGTACAATGTATTTTGAAAGAGCATGCATATTCTCTTCTCTTTAAATAATCTTTCTAGATCTTCAATTAAAAAAAAAAAAAAAAAATCTACCAAGCTAGTTATATAAAGGGATTAAACATGGTGTCCTGTAAAACCAAAGTCATTCTGAGTGATTGGCAGAGAGTCAGTGTATCTCATTGCTTCCTGATGTCTAAGCTAATAAAAACATATGGAAAACTGTATCTTGCAAATAATAGGCCAGGCAGAGGGTTATTCATAGAGAAAAGATTCCTCTCTCTGTATTCAAAATCAGAAAGCTGAGTCAATTGCTATGCTAATTCACCATGAGCTGTCACAAAGAAGTTAGCTGGGTCCATGCTTTGAACCAAAAGGCACATCAGAAAGCTGAACTCATATTGCAGTAGGGTTTTTTTATTTGCTAATTTAACCTATCAGCAACAATTTGTGTAATTTCCTATAAACTAACTACTGGAGTTTACCTTGCTCTCCAGACATTTGATTTGAACAGATGAAGCCAGGGTCTTTCAAAGCAAAGACTGAAGCTCCATTTTTAATCCTCTTTACATACACTCATAAAAATCTCCTCAAAGAGGAAGATGCACAAAGTTCTCCCCCTTCCTTCATGGATGGCAATCCTATTTCTGCTTCCTGTCCAATACTTTAAATGGCAAGGCACAGCCTACAACATACATTTGTTCTTGGTATTTTTATCATAGAACACTTCAGTAAAATCTAAAGGATATAAAATAGCAAGAGCTTTCTGTTATCACGACATTGGAGAGGACTTATTATCCTTTAATTATTAACATTCTAAATTTTAAGGAACATCTAGGCATCTAGTGATGGTGGGTGGCTCAGTTGACAATATTTTGCAAGTGCATCAGAAGTAATTGAGCATTTAGTCTTTGGAAAGCTGTCTCCCAGAAACAGCATCATTTTGAGACCTTTGAAAAAATATATATATTATATATATATATATGATATATAAATGAGTAATATATATATATGAGACCTCCTGAAAATATAGGCCTGTGTCACCTATCTCCTCCAAAGCCAGATTTCATCAATAATTTTTTTGTTTTTGGTGCACTTTTAGGAAAGAAATATGAAACATGAAATTTTTTAAAAAAGTAAGATTTGTTGCTAAATAAATGAGAATGAGGGAAAGTAAGTTGATTAAATTTCAATGCTCATGAAATGAAAGCTAAAGTTGCAGACTGAAGAAAACTGGCTTACAGCTAAAGTCTGGTTCTGTGCAGATGCGATGGTGGGTAAAGGAGCTTTTTTGAAGGACAACATTAGCAGATGAAAAAATAGGCCAAAACCAGAGCTCATGTCAGTAGGCAGAGCTTTCTAATGGTCAAGGATTCTGCGCTGGCTTTCCAGGAGTGGTGGTAAGACCACTAAAGCTACTCAGGCCTAGGACACTGTAAACTTTACCAGTTTTGTGTAGGCATTCAGGAGACTGAATATGGTGATCTAGGAGTTTTAGTTCACGTCATAATAAGTTTCTTTAAAGAACAGACTTACCACATATGACAAGTTATGACATTTTCTGTGACATGAAAAGATATCACAGAGTTCTTCGTGGCATTGTTCATACCTGCAGCCTACTGCCAGTAGGGGTTTCTAAGCCAGAGATATAAACACTATGACTCTCTAAAACCAGTGGGACTATTGCATGTATTTGTAGACTGATAGTTTAGAGCTGAGTTTACACTAAATCCATCTGTCA
>JAVCKT010031329.1:0-18399 GCA_032273925.1 Rhynchotus rufescens | reverse complement strand
GGCCCCCCCGCTCCCCGGGCCGGTACCGTGGGCCGCGCGGAGGGGCCGCGTGCGGCGGGGCCGCGGGCTGGCGCGTGGCGGGCTGCGAGCGGTGAATAATGCGGCTGCTGTCACTCCCCCGCCGCGCGCCGTGACTCCGCGCCCGGGGGAGGCTCCTGCTGCCGCCGCCGCCGCCGCGCTCCTGGGGGGCACCCGGCACCGGGGCGCAGCCGCCGGGCCCGGGCAGCCCGCGGGATCCCGCCGCCGCCCCGGCTGGGCTCTGCCGCGCTTGGGTTTCCCTTAAATCCCTGCGATTTTGGGCCCGCTCTGCTCCTGCGCCGGCCTGCGGCTGCCCTGCCCGTCCCCGGTGTCAATAGTGGGGAGCAGGAGCCCCGTGGTGTCCCCCAGGAGCACCTCGTTGTCCCCCAGGAGCTCCGTGGTGTCCCCCAGGAGCCCCGTGATGTCCCCCAGGAGCACCTCGTTGTCCCCCAGGAGCCCTGTGGTGTCCCCGAGGAGCCCTGTGGTGTCCCCCAGGAGCCCCGTGTTGTCCCCCAGGAGCACCTCGTTGTCCCCCGCCCGTGGGTGCTGCCCCGTGGCAGCGGGACGAGGGCTGCGCTGCCGCCCCGTTGCTCCCTGCAACGCGCTCGGCTGTGCCCGCAGGCCGGGGCGGCACGCGGCGCGCGGCCAGGCAGGTTCCCGAGGAGATCCTGAACGACGCGGAGCTGCAGGAGGCCGTCAAGGCGCTGCCCAGCAACTACAACTTCGAGATCCCCAAGACCGTGTGGAGGATCCGGCAGGCGCAGGCCAGGAGGGGTGAGTGCCGGCCCGGGGCTCCGGGCACGCTCGGGCACAGGGAAGGTGCACGTGGAGCTGTGTCCCAGGGGATGGTGCTGCCGGTGCCAAGCTGCCAGTCGGGCCCGGACTGTCTCGGGGAGCTCTCGCTGCTCTTGAGCTGATCTGTCTGTGTCTCGGGGCTGTAATCGCATCGGACAGGACAGGTTGAGTCGCACGGAGCTGTCATCCCGTGGAGACGTGGCTGGGATGGCGGCCAGGCCCCTCCTGCTCTTGCCTCCTCTGCGCTCCATGCGGCGCTGCCGGAGCCGGCACTGCGCGGGGGGCAGCCCCTGGCACGGGGGGCAGCCCCTGGCACAGGGGGCAGCCCCCGGCGCGACGGGCAGCCCCTGGCACGGGGGGCAGCCCCTGGCACGCGGCTCACAGGGGCCACAGATCCTCACCCGTTTCCCAAGGTTTTTGGGGAGAGCGGGAGCATCCGACCTGCATCACGCCCCAGCCTTAACTGGGTGTCCCAGGGGGGCTGCCCTGCCCCCAGCTGGATGAGCAGCCTCTGGAGCAGCTGCAGGATCCCAGGCTGTCCGTGCACCCGTCCGGCCACAGGCTGCTTGGTGGCCAGGGGGCAGAGCGGGCTGCGGAGCTGCCCCTCCGTGCCCGGGTGCCATCGGTGCCCGCGGCGCTTGCCGTGCCGCGCTGCAGCTCGCCGGGTCGCGCGTCGCCGGCGGCTCCGGGCAGAGCCCCGCTTGGAAACGCCGCGTCCGCCGGGAATGTCTCCGCCAGCTGCCGCGGAGCCGTTGGCAAGTTGTCAGAGGCTGGCAGGTGTCACGGGGGGAAGCACTGGGCGATGCTCCCGCCACCCGGCGCTCTCACGGCCTCTGTGACCGCGGGCAGGGCGCTGCCTCCAGCGGGGAGGCCGGGCCGGGCTGCCGGAGGCCGCAGGATCCCGGCAGATATCACCTGGATGCGGCGCGAGGAGGGTCCGCGGGGAGGCTGCCCAGCCCGCGCCGCTCCGGCTGCCGTTACCGCGGCTTGCTGCTTTGGCACCTCCTAATTAAATGTAAATATGCAGTTGGGATTTAGGCTTTGGAGCTGGGAGCTGAGCCCATCAGCCAGTCAGCCATGCTGGGATTTAAAATCTGCATGCGTGCAGCCCCGCCAGCGGCTCGTTGCTGGGGAACGCAGCCTCCCGCACGGCTCCCGGAGCTCGCCGCCGTTCGGGATGGCCGTGCCGGGATCCGGCGTGGGAAGCGCCCCCGCCGCCTCCTGCTCCCCGCTGCCCCGCCGGGAAGGCCAAGCTGTTGGCAGATCCGCGTGCTGGCCGGCGGCCTCGGCACGGGGAGCAACGCGGGGGGCTTCCCCAAAAGCAGGCAGGGCATCTTCCCTGATTTCAGGGCATTTTCCCTGATTTCTGCGCATTTCGGGAACGCTCCCAGGGCTCTCCTGTCAGGTCACACCAGGCTCGGGAGCTGTGTGTGGCTTTGGGAGTTGGAGCAGGGTGGAAGTAGCCCAATTTGGACCCCTTTAAATAGCTCCGTGTTTGCCATGGGGGCTGGCATGAGGATTTCGGTTGGAAAGGGATTTGGAGAGGGATGTTTGGGTAAACATGGCCGGTGCTGGGATGTGTCAGGAGAATCTGGAGGTGAAAGGACAGCAGGATTAGTAGTACCCGCTGCTGAAACCACAGGCTGGGCTTTGCCTTGGGTCAGTGCTCACCCATCGCTGCCCTCAGCCCACCCAGCGCCCCGGGGTTGGGACAGGCTGGAGGGCACCAAAACCCACGGGTGGCTCCCAGCTGGGTCCCCTGGAGCGGGAGCGCCGCAGAGGCGACGGGATTGTTCCGAATTGTTCGGAGAGAACAAAACGGGAAACATCATTCCGCTAGGAATAAATCCCTGCTACGCACAAAGCTCTGTGCGGGGCCGGCCACCCGCTCAACACTGGTAGAGGAGAAGCGAGGGGAGGTGCAGAGAAGGGCAACAAGGAACGATCAAAGGGTTGGAACAGCTTCTGTACAATGAGAGATTAAATAGATTTAGATCCTTTAGCTGGAAAAGAGACGAATGAAGGGGGATATGATAGAGGGATATAGAATTATGAATGATGCAGAGAGGTTGAATAGGCGATGATTATTCACTCTTTCTTGTAGCAGGAGAACTAGGGGCACACGTTTACATTATTAGGAGCAGGTTTAAAATAAACAGAAGAAAGTACCTTTTCCTGTGCAGCACATAATTAAAATCTGGAACTCATTACCGCAGGAAGCAGTGGAGACCAAGGGTGTCAATGGGTTCAAAAAGGGATTAGAGGCGTTCGCGCGGGATGGGCTCAGACACGCAGGACGGATTCGGCCCGAGCAGCGCGCGCTGCCGGGCCCGTGACGTTCACCCCGAGCTGCCTCTTCCCTGTGGCCCTGGGGGAGTTCCCTCCCGAGGCTCCTTCCCGACGGGCGAGTTGGTTGGGCCGTTCCTGCGGCCGCTGTTGGCCGCGCGTCGCGTTGCTGGCACCGAGCTCGCGGCGCTGGAGCGTCGTGCCCCGGGCAGCCCGGGCTAACCGCGGGGCTCTTTCTCCTTGCAGTGGCCCTGCAGATGCCCGAAGGCCTCCTCATGTTTGCCTGCACCATCGCGGACATCGTCGAGAGGTAAGAGGGAGGCCGGCTGCCTCGCTGCCATTGCGGCTTCTCCCCGCGCGCTGGGGACGTGGCCCTCGCTGGGCTCCCTTGCTGCAGGGCCCTGAGCACCATTGCCCACCTGCCTGCGCCTGGCCGAGGCGATTTGTCCCCAAGCTGTCCCTGGGGATCATCTGGGCTTGCTCCGCTTGGCAGGGGCTTCCCCTGGAAGGGGAATGGGGCCTTGGGAAGAGGAATGGGGCCCTGGGATGGGACGGCTCTCCAGGAGGCTGGCGGATGCTCAAGGTGCCTCGCTGTGCATCGCAGCATCTCAGACCTACCAGCCAGGGACTGTTGGTCCTTTCAGCTTGTGCCTTGTCCCCGTGCTGCCCCTCCTGGTGCCTTTGCTGAGCTGATGCCCTGTGGACCAGCTGCAGAGCCGTAGGGCGCCGGCGGGCTCTGCAGCGCGAGCGCTCGCAGAGCGTGCGGGGAGACGCGGCCGGGCGGAGGCCGCGGGTCGCGGAGGGCTCCAGCGAAGGCGGCTCCACGCGGGCTCTTGCCGCCCGGCTCCGCTGCCCTCGGTGCTTTGTCTGGAGCCGCCGACAAGCTCTCAGTGTGCCCCGGCCCTCGCCTGGGCAATGGAGCCGGAGAGCAGGCATGTTAACAACCTCCTGACACGAGCTCGGGGCCGGCGCACGGCAGCTCAGCGAGCCAGGGGGAGGCTGCAGGAGGCCGGAGGCCGCGGTGACGCCTCACCGTGCAGCCCCACTGTGCACGAGGCTCCACGCACCCAAGGGAGGTGCCTCTCTCGCCAGGGACCCCTTCCCGCAGCCCCCGCTGCCCCTTCCCTGCGGCTCCTTCCCTGATTTTCCCTGCCGCTTTGCAGGGGTGGGAGGTGAGGCTGGAGCAGGGAAGCGGCCCCAAAGGTGCAGGAATTGCCCGTGCCCACTGCGCCTGCAGCCTCCCTCCCGCCGCGGCTGCGCCCTCGCCGGCCCCTCCGTGTTTTCGCGCAGTGAATTAGCACTAATGGCACCGCGGCGCTCGCCCGCCAGCGGGGTCACAGCCCTCATTAGGAGACCGTCTTCCCAGCGCGCAGGCTCGGCCTCCCCGCCGCCACCAGCCGATCTGCTCGGGGATCCGTCCCCCCTGGCCGCGCTGCCTCTGCCCTTGTCACCCGCGGCTGCATCCCTGCCATAGGGCCGGGTTCGGGAGCAGAGGGAAAGGTGGGAGCTGGCAGAGGGGGGACAGGAACGTGGGGCGCGGGCAGCTCCGCGTGGGCCTGTCCCTTTAAGCGAGGCTGCCTCTTCTCCGGCTTTGGCGCGGAGCCGCTTTCATGTCTCCGACTTCAAAGGCAGCGGATTAAGGGGCTCTTTTATCTGAATGAAACCTTAAGCCCCACTTCCCGGCATCCGCGGTGCTGCCGGGGCCTCGGGATCCCCGGCGGAGTCGCCCTCCGTGCGAGGGGCGTGGAGGGGGAGCCGGGATGCCCTCCCTGCTCCGTGCCAGCGCTCCCGGTGCCGGGGACAGCAGGGAAGCTGCTGCGGGAAAGCGTCGCTGTCACGGGGCTGCAGCAGCACCAGCCACTGGGCACTTGGCTGGGGGTGACTCCGAGCCCTGGTCGCAATGCTGAGTGCGGGACGAGCCCGGGGCAGTGGCTGGAGGGTCCCCACTGCCAGCTCTGTCCCTGCTGTCCCCAGCCGCGCTGGGGCCCCGATTAAATTGCCTTAGGTGAGGTGTGAATTGGCAGGTGGCCGCTGCTGGCCTCGTTAGTGCCTGGCTCAGCCTGCTATTAATATTCATAGGCGGCGCTAATGCGAAATCGCGGCTCGGCCGCGGCTCCCGTCGCCCCTTCTCACCCAGGCGCCGGAGCCGTCGGAGCCCACGCGCCTCCGACGTGACACGAATCGCTGCGGCTGCACGCTCGCAGCGCCCGCCGCTTTGGGGTGCTGCTGTCCCCAGGGTGTTGTCCCACAGGGCTTGGGACGCTGTTGTCCCGAGGGTGGAGGGGTCGTTGGTCCCCTGTGTGGGACAGTGGGGCCACGGGCTGGCTCTGCCCTATTGCATATGGGTGCTGGGGAGACCCATGTCACTGGATGAGGGCTCTTGGGGCTGCAGCCTCTCCCCAGCATGTCCTGGGAGCCTCCTGCCCCATTCCAGGGAGTGACAGCAGAAGGGACACGTCCTTCCTCTGCTGCTCAGGGGACCAGCATACTGGCACTGTCCGTCTGCTCCCTCACAGGGGGCTGCTTGGTGCCCCTCCAGCACCGCTCTGTGGAGCGGGTTGGGAGCAGGGACAGCAGCCCTTGGAGGGGACAGAGGCCAGGGCCACTCGGGCGCTGTCCCCTCTGGCCAGGGCTCTCTGTCCTCCGCTCGCGGCTGCGCGGAGCCCCGAGGGGCTCCCGGCAGATGAAGATGTAGCCATCACGTCACAGCAGCCGCCGAGCAGGTACCCAGCGTGCAGCCTCGGAAATTTAAAGCACACTTACAGCATTGACCGGTGCGAGGCCTAGTTAATTACCGTTAATAGCTCTGTCGTTATCTGCTTCCTGGAGAAGCGGCGCTCTGCGGAGCCGCTGGCTCCAGTGCAGCGCACGCCGGGCGCCCACGTCCCGTCCCGGCGCGCGGGGCAGCGCGGAGCCCTGCCGGCTGAGCTGGCGGGGCCGGCGCAGCCGCATCCCGCCGCTATCCAGACACTTCCAAGTTGGCTCCGTGCGCCGTGGCTGATGTCACTCGGCGCAGGGTCACTCGTGCTGGGGCGGGAGCGTGGGGAGAGCTCGGAGCACGGCCCTCCGTGAGGAGGGGACCCGGCACCCCGGCGGTGCCAGGAGCCCGGCCCCTCCTCTGCCGCTGCCGCGGGCGGGAGCAGACGGATCAGCTGGGCTCTCAGCTGGGCTTTTGATTCCTTGTTAATAAAGTCGCCTGTCAGGCTCTGCAGCTGCTAATCCCTCTGTCTCCCCGCTCGGCGCCGGTGCGAGCGGCTCCGCTGATCGCGCGAGGCTCCGCGGCCGTGGGGCTGCTGCCCCAGCTCTGCCTCCACCAGCCGTCCTACCCGCCCCAGAACGACAGCCTTGATGCCAGGACGGGCACCCCGCATCAGCAGCGGGTTGGGAACAGCCATGAACACCCCATCCTGACTCCATTAATCCCTGCAGCTGAGGCAGGAGCGTCTGCAGCTCCATCTTTCCTCGCCACAGGCCAAGTCCTTGCTAGGACCAAATTGAAGCTGGAGGAAGCGGAGTCATCTCGGCTGAGGAGCAAGGAGTTAAATGCTATGTGCAGAGCCCAGGCTTTGGGGGCCACATCCTGGCTGGGGCGCGCGGAGCAGCTGGTGGCTCTGGCAGAGCTTGAAAGACCCCGTTCCACCAGGCAGAGGAGATAGCGGGAGCCGGGAAACTTCCAAGGCCTGGCTGCTGCCTGCCGGTCCCTCAGCACCCGGCTGCCAAAGCAGCCCCCACTGCCTGCCAGCCCGTCCCCAACTGGTGGCACTGGGAGAGGGACACAGGGCCCATCTGTGTCCCTTGTCTGGGCATGGCTGCGTGCAGTTGGGATCGTTCTGGGGTGCGGGACCCGCGTTGGACCTCGCGGTGCCGCATCTCTGCCACCCGGCACCGTGTTCCCTTCTCCCCGTGTCCTCTAAGCAAAGCCCTGCGCCGTTTGCAGCACACGCTGTGCAGGGGAATTTAATCACCGTCATTAAGCGCACAACAGCATCATTAGGGAGAATGAGGTTCTCACTTCACTGGAGATGTTTAAAGCCTCTGCCCAGGTGGTGCTGGTGAGGGGAGGACCAGGCATGGGGGAGAGCGCAGGGCACCTACAGACCCAGCACCTCCCGGGCTGGGAAATGCCAGGGCCTGTCCCGCTGTGGGATGGAGGACGCTGCCCATCCGTGTCCGTGCGGAAGGCCACAGCCTCCAGGTTGCTGTGGCAGAGGAGCAGGCACCAGGGCAGCCTCCTTCGCCTTGTCACCCGGCACTCGCTTTGTTTTCCGTGGCTCCAAGGCCAGCAAAGTGTGGAGCTGGGATACGCCTGGCCGCTTCAGCAGGAGGGACCCGTCAGCCTGGGCTGCGGGCTCCCCAGGCCATGCACAAGATTGGGGTGTCCCCCCGGCCATACACAGGACAGGGCCTGCCTGGGGACAGTCCTTTTGGGGGGGGGCTCGGGGGCCACGCGAGTCTTGCAGCCCTGACCCACTTGCAGCCGCCGCGCGGGGCCCCGCGCCGCACGCGGGCGGTAATTGCCCAGCTGCAGCGGTGCTCTTCCAAAGCCGTTTGCAGCGAAATTGCAAACTCATTATTTTAATTATGTGCAGCCTTCCTGTGCTAATGAAGTTGGGAGCTTGGTAATGTGGCTTAGTGACTGGTTTCCCCCGCTAATTAAAGGCGCTGTGCTCTGCTGGGGCCGCGCTCGGCCTGGCGCCCCGGGACGGCAGCGTGGGACGGGGACCCTGCGGCCCCCGCGCTGCCGGGGCAGCCGCCGCAGGGCTGCGACCGGACCCAGGAGCTGCAGGGGGTGTACGGGGTGCACGGGAGTTTCGTGCGGAGCGTTTGTGGTTGCAGGGCTCCGGGCTAGGGCCGTGGCGCGGGGTCTTTGCAGGCTGTCGCATCGAGGTGTTTCCCAACGGGGAGGTGGCGCAGCGCTGAGCTGAGACCGTGCACAAGCTGTGACGTCCGCGGGAGGCCAATGAGCGCAGAGCAGGGAGCAAAACGTGCCCAGCAGGACGTGCCAGCCGGCGGGCACCGCAGCGGCCCGGCGCCACCTCCATCCTCCGGCAGCCCCGCCGGGGCCGGCAGCTCAGCCCGCTCCCCGGCGCAGCCACGGCCCGGTGGAGCGCGGCGCGGAGCCGGGAGAGACGGATGTGCCGGGGCTCGCGAGTCACCTCCGCCGGCGGGAACCTCGCGCTGCTTTATGGCGTGAGGGCAGCTGCGGTATCACTCACACCGTGTCCAGGGGCTCGGCGCTCCCGCCGGCAGCAAACACTCTCATTTATTAGTCGGGGGACCGGGATAAATCAGGGCTGCTCCAGCCCGGTGCCTTCGCTTGGCAGCTGGCTGCGGAGCCGGCGGCAGGGGACGGTGGGGACCGGTTGCTCCATCCTCCCAGATGCTGCCCAGGCCCTGCTGCTTAGGAGCTACCCCTCAAATCAGCGTAGGATGTGCAGGAGATAGAAAGATTCTGCTAGGAAAACTATGTGGGCATGAAGCCAAGTGCTGGCTGGGGGTCAGGGTCCCCAGACTTGTTGCTTTTCCCTCTGTCCTGTGCCCACCAGGCTGGGTGCTCCAGGGTGTCCCAACAGCAGGGATTTGTGGTGGGATGTGCCCCTATCCCTGCCGCCAGGACGGGATCCGGAGCGCTCGGGTGTGCGTCCTGCCAGTGCTGAGTGTGGCACTTTATAAATGGGATTTTGGGAGCCATCTGTTTAAAGGAGGAGATAATGAATTAGGGGAAGATGAGAAAAATGCTAAGGCCGGGCTGTTTTTTAGAGAGTGAGCCAGGCTTTGCAGGACGGGAAAGATGAATAACCTCCCCACGCGCTCAATATTCATGAGCTCCCAGCTGTAGCGAGCGGCTGGGCGCTGGCTGGGGACAGATGTGTCACCACGGCCTCCCCGCCGACTCCGGGCAGCACCGGGAGGCTCCCGCGGCCACGGCCCGATCCAGGAGGGTGGGAACGCGGCTCCTGGGCCGTGTCGGAGCAGGTAGCTGCTAATTGACTTCTCCTTCCTCTGTAGTTTGATGAAAGGCTCCGGTGACACCAAACTGATTAAAACATCAAGGGGAGCCCCCTGCTCGCCTTTGATTTGCCTCGGGGGATTATTCCTGCTCCGCTCGCCCGTCCGGCGCTGGCGCTGATCCCGGTGTGTGCCAGCCTGGCGCGGTGCTGCTGCCCTTGCCCCTCAGCATCCCCTCGGATTACAGGATGTTTTCCAGCCTACCTGGATCCTGTAGAGCCACTCACAGGACTCTCTCCACTCCAGGTCTCCTCCTGCATCTCCTGGTGCCATGGGATGCCAGCACAGCAGCCACTGGGAGGAATCCAATGGGATTTCTCCGACGGGCTCCCGTCGCGGCACACAGAGGCCGAGCAGGACACTGAGAGCTACCTGGCCACAGCCCAGGCACATAGGCAGGGACCAGGGGGCACCTGCGCCCACCTGCTGCCCCCTCCCGCGGCTCTTGCTATTTCACTTTCTTGCTTCTCACCCCCAGGGACTTTCTCTGGGGTTTGGGCCAATTTGCATACATTTTAATCTATAAAAAATTAAGCGGCGCTGGCTGCCGCTCTGAGTCAGACCTCCCCGTCCTGAATCTTAAGGAGCTGAATAATTTTCCAGTTTTGCTGAGATGTGTGGAGTCTGATTCACGTTCCTCTCGTCACCTCTCATTAGGGGAGGGGGCTGGGGGCTCCGCAAGGTGCAGAGGAGCCTTCTGGCAGCTCCACGGCAGCCCCCGGGCCCGGCGAGGCTGCGAAGGAGCCCGCTGCCCACCCGGGCTGCGGCACGAGCCAGGGCACCCACGGATCGCAGGAGCCCCGAGGCTCCAGGAAGCTCCTGATGGTCCCAAAACACCCGCGCGGGATGGAGCTGGCGGCGCCTCGGCCCTGGCTGGTGTCCCACGGACACGGCTCTGCCCATGCGCTGGCACCGGTGGTGCGGAGCTGCTCCCCTGTCCCCCTCCCCTGGCGCTGACGGAGGGGCCGGAGCTGTTAATATTCAGCACGCTCCGCGATTTCTCCACCTTCTGCCATCTGGCCAGATCTGCCCACCGCTTCTATTCTTGCCGCCGACGTAACGCCGCCCGCCCGGCTCGCGGGGAGGAGCGCGGGACCCTGGCGCGCGCCCAGCCCCGCATGGGCCTCGCGCTGCGTGTCCCCACGCTCGCCCAGGCCGCCCCCGAGCCCAGCACATCCCGGCCACGACCCCGCGGGCATCGGCTCGTGCTCCCGTAAGGAGCCCCCGGGCAGGAGCCCAAGAGTGTCAGGGGCATCAGCACTGGCGGGATAAGCTCCCTGCGTTCCCGGCGCGCCGAGGTCCGGCGGGATGAGGTCATGGGAAGGGGAGCGCGCCCGGCCAGTGCTCAGCACAAGGCAGGTGTAAATGGGGACGCAGCAGCACGCTGGAGCGGCCCCCCGGCACGGGGCTCTCGCTGCAGTACCTGCCTCCCTAATTAAAACACCGCAGTGGCTCGCCGGGAAAGCGGCCAAGCTAATAATCCCCTGAAATGGTGCGATAAAACAGCTACAAAGGTGCCACCTCTAAATGAGGTGGGTGCCCCGGCCTTATCTGCCCGTGCCGGGGCTGCCGGCATGCACCCACCGTGGGCGCACGGGTGCCAACGTGGGGCCCAGGAGCCAAAGGGAGCTGTGGGAATGATCCATGTGGCTCTGGACCTGCACGGGAGCAGGGCTGGGCCGGTTTCAGTGCTCACAGGATGTTTTTCCACCCCGAGCACCACCCGCTGCGGCCGGGATGGGGCACCCTGGCTCCCACGCTGCCCAGAGCCACTCGGAGGAGCGAGACGGCCGCTTGCCGTGCCCGGGGCCAGCCGGTGAGGCCGAAGGTGCTGCAGGTCCTGCGGCCTCCTCTCCCTCCTGGTGCATTAGGAAGCTGGCGGCATATTATTTGACGAGCGGATAATCCGCTGAATTGCAAACAGCTTTACCCAATTGAAGAGGCGGATTACCTCTCTCCAGTTTAATCATGTTGACATCTCCGAGAGTAGCCGGTGCTCAGCGGCTTCCGAGCCAGCGCGGGGGCCCCTCCGGCACGAGGGCCCTGGGGGCCCCGCCGGCAGCGCCGGCGCGCGGAGCTGCGCCCGGCCTCACCGCGCTGCCTCCCCACAGGTTCACGGGAGCCGAGGCGGTGGTGATGGGCGACGTGACCTACGGTGCCTGCTGCGTGGACGACTACACGGCCAAGGCCCTGGGCGCCGACTTCCTCGTGCACTACGGCCACAGCTGCCTCAGTAGGTGACCCGGCGGCGCGGGCAGCCGTGGGCACCCCGCTCTGCGGGCGGCCACCCCGGTGCCGCGTCCCCATCCCCGGCAGCGCGGGGCATCCCGGCGGTGGCCGCTCGGCGTGCGGAGGCGCTGACCTCGGCCAGGCTGTCTGGGGGAAGCCCTGCTTGGTGACACTGACTCCGGCCGGCCCCGGGGCTCCCTGGCACGCTTGATGCCAGCTCGAGTGCTCCGCGCTGAGCGCTAATCCCTTTAAGAAGGGATTTCTCTTCTCCAGCCTTGATTGCTTTATTTGGATGGGGCCGGGCTGCTGGTTCCGTGCCCGCCGGCAGGGTTTGGGAACATCCAGCCATGTGGAGCTGCTTCCCGGTGCCTATGCGGGGCCGTAGGGCTCCGTCCTGCTCTGGGCCCAAACCCTGGGCACCTCCTGGGAGCATTCCCAAAATGGGGCGAGCAGCCAGGGCGCATTCATACCCCACCACTCCCTGGGAGTAGCCGGCGGGGAATACGGCTCAGGGAATACTACTCCGGAGCTCACAAAGTCGGGAGCAAGGTCAAACGCAACCGGGAAGGGAAGCAACATCCATGAAGACCTCTGGCTCCGTGGGGGACCTGAATGGGTCCCTTGTGGGGCGCTCGGGGGGTTGATGGGCGCCCCCCGTTCCGGCGCGGGGCTGAGCCGCGCGTTTCGCCGGCGCGGCACCTCCTTCCGAGGCGAGGAGGAGGAGGAGGCTGCGGCTCCCTAGGCGGAACGGTACTCTGGATTCCGTTGCCATGGAAACTGCACTGCTGTCCCAGATGCTGCTAACTTTGAAGTCCACCCAGGATGGAATCAGCCCAAAAATAACAATAAGACACTACGGGTTTTAAGGTGGATCGGCAGAATTGCGGGGCCGCGGCGCCGGCCGGCTCTCCTGGCACCCTGTGTCCCTGCTCGGGTTGGGTGTCGGAGCCCCCGCAGGTCCTCATAGGGACGGAGAAGCCTCTGGGTATTTATGGGGCTCTTTAAAAGGGCTTTATGAATTGCAGCACGCTCCGTGTGAAGTACCGAGTTACCAGTTGAGAGCTGTGTCCCAAAAGCCGTGTCAGCGTGAGCGTTCGCCGTGATAAATATCCCCGCTTGGTGCTTTGTTACAGAAGGGAGGGTTACGGGCACCGCTGAAACAGTGGCCGTAAAAAAACCCGGTTTTGTAGCCTGCTATTAGATTAATTAACAGCAGGAAGGGGAGGAAGGAGGCCCATGGCAGCGATGCTCAGGAGCCGCGCATGGAACGAGCCACCGGCGGCTGCTCTCAGGGGACGGGAATCGCGTGTGCCGGAGCTGCCGTGCCGCAGGGAAAGGCGGGCACTGCCAGGCTGCACATGGGACCGGCCCTGCTGCCCCTCGTGCTCCCGGGGCGGCCACGGAGCCTGGGCAGCGCTCGGCTCCTGCCTGGCCAAGGGGCTGCTTCCCTGGAAAGGCGCTTTCCCTCTGCTGCCCTATCCGGCTCCGCGTTGCAGGAGGGAGTAATTTGCACTTAATTGTGATCAGGTGAAGAGCCCCAAAATGGGAAGTGAATGTGGAGCTGTGGATCGATGCAGACTCTGTGTACTTTAATTATTCACTTAATCGTGGTGACACAGGCTTCTTAGCACCGAGGGTAATTAGATTTGTGTTCACTGATTCCCTGGGCTGCCGTTATCCAGCGAGAGGTGACCGGTTGCTCCCCACGGCTGCGTCCCCTGCCCGGCTGCAGGAGCCCGGGGTGACGGCGCGGGCGCAGGGGTGGCACAGCCCTTCCCAGCCCGGTGAGTGCACTGCCAATGCGTGCATCCACCAGCAGAAATGCGTGAGGAGCAGGAAGTGAGCAGGAAGAGACACTGGTCGGGAGATGGCTCAGAATAGGGCAGTTGTTGGGACCATTCTGGGACCTTGCTTGGACTTTGGGTGTCTGTGTGGGGCTCATCCCGATGCCCAAGGTGCCAGTGGGGCCTTTCCTTACTCCCGTCTCTCCCTTGTCTCCAGTTCCCATCGACGCCACGCAAGGGTTGAAGATGCTCTACGTCTTCGTGGACATCAAGATCGACACGTCGCACTTCCTCGAGACCGTGCGCTACAACTTCGCCGCGGGCGCCTCGCTGGCCCTCGTCAGCACCATCCAGTTCGTGTCCGCGCTGCAGGTGAGACAGGAGCCCCGTGGTCCCATCAAGCCGGTCCCACGTGGGCGCAGGCTGCTAAGGGGACACAGGACAAGGCTTGGGCAGCCCTGCACCGTGGCCCTGCACGGGGGTGAGCAGCGGCACCGGTGTCACCAAGGAACTCTGCGCTCCCGCCTTGCTGATGGCGGTGGTTCCCCTCTAATGAGTAGCGGCGCTAATAATGCTGCCACCGTAATGTTGATCAAGTGCTTTATAATAACAGTGATCGATGTTTCGTGGCGGCACCCCTCCCCGGCTCCCCCGGGGGCTGCTCCGTAAATGTCAGGGCAGGCGCTGGAGCACTTGGCATTTTGATGCAGTGCCGGCAGTGGCAGGGGAAGCTCCGGCGGCTCCGGCCGCTGCTTCCTGAATGGCCATTAGGCCAGGATGGGAAGAGATGAATGAGCCTCTTGAGCCACGTCTATCTAAACAGGACGCTGTTGAAGCGTTAAGCGTTTTCTCTTGTATTTTAATTGATATGTTGTCTGAGCCCCGCGATGCAGCTCTCCTCTGCAGGGCCGTTTCCATCCACGATGCCCAGCTGACCAGCTCGATGCTGCGGGCACTGTGGCCAGGCCATCACTGCGGGCACCCTGGGGATGTGGGACAGGTCCAGGGACACGGCAATGCCCCCTTGGCCACTGGAGGGTCCCAGGCCTTTGCTGCTCGGCCAAGAGCTGAGTTTCAGGTGCTTCACGCCTAGTCCCTCTTGTCCAGCCGTGCCCTGATGCCGATGCTCTCCGCAGGCGGCCGCGCAGGAGCTGCGCTCCCAGTACAAGGTGTGTGTGCCCCAGTGCAAGCCCCTGTCCCCCGGCGAGGTCCTGGGCTGCACGGCGCCGCGGCTCGCGCAGGACACGGACGCTGTCGTGTGAGTACCCGGGCTCCCCTCCATCGCTGTCCCCCTGCTCGTGCCACGCCGCATCTCTCCCCATGTGCCTCGTGGAGAAGCTCCGTGGTGTTGAGCTGTGTCGGTGCTCAGCACCAAAGCCGAGCCCTTCAGCCCTCCACAGCATCACAGGGAACATTGGCAGCACCCAGTGTGCTTGGGACAACAGCCGGGTGGACGATGCTCCCCGTTCATGCCCTCTGCCATCCCGCTGCCCTGTGGCCTTGCTGGGTGTCCCCACATGCTGCAGGTGGCACGAGGGGCAGGAGCAGATGGGATAGACGCCCCACAGCGCTGCTCGTAGTGACTCCTGCTCGGAGCGACTCCTGCTCGTAGCCCAGAGGAAATAATTGAGTCGTATATCAGAATAGATAATAGATGGAAGGGCGGGTGGATAATTGGAAAAGACAAATGGCCGGGGCCCAACAGCACAGCAACATTAATTTTATTTAAGGACAGCAAATTAGAGGGAGCACTTCGCTTCCTATCACCTAATTATTTTAGGTAATGGAAATGCTTAATGTACTGTGAATGCAGCGCATTGCCGAATAAATAAATATGCGGACCCCACCCTTGGGGGGAGCTGGGGAGCCCCTACCAGGGGGCCCTTCCCTAGGGAGAGAGAAGGAGCGGGACGAGCTTTCCCTAGGACAACTACATGGCGCTTCTCCTGCTTCCCATCTCCCAAGGTTCCTCATAGCCACGTGGAGGACAGGGAAGGAAAGGGGGAACAGGGAAGGAAGCGAGGAGCAAGGAAGGAACCATCTGTCTCCAAGGTCATGGAGGGAGCCAGCCAAGGCTCCCATGGGTGCCCGTGGCTCCTTCCCAGCCTCGCTGTCCCCTCACTGGGGATGGTGGCAGTGTCCTCCCTGCCACTCGGGCAGGTGCACGTTGCCACCATACCTGCAGCCTCCTGCTGCTCCTTCCTTCGTTATTATTTTCTTATTTAGCCCGTCTCTGGGGCTAACTTTTGCAGACAAATTAGCTTTGATCTTCCAAAATGTCATTCTCCAATTAAGGGCAAAATCTAGTCAAGTTTTACGTCTGAATTCATTTTCCAAGCCCTCACTCCATTAGGGCAGCTGAATGAAAGGCTTTGAAATGTAATTGCTGACTTGAAATCCGATTAGAAATGGAAGCAGCAACGTCTCGAGGCCGCTGTAGCGATGGAGCAGCTCCCGGGCGCTACCCCCGCTGCACCGGGTGCCCTTTGGAGCCCGGGAGCCGCCGTCTGTCCCCTCTGCAGTGCTAACCCTGGTGCCCCCGCGCTGCCTCTCCTCCCTGCAGGTACCTGGGCGACGGGCGCTTCCACCTGGAGTCCGTCATGATCGCCAACCCGGGCATCCCTGCCTACAGGTACGGCGCCGCGCGGTGCCCGCTTCCCAAGCGCCTTCTCCTTTCCCCAAGAGCCCCACACCGGTGGCATCGCGGGGACACGCTGGCACCTTGCAGCTCTCCCTTTGCATGCCCAGGTGGCCCGGCAGAGCCGCAGCACAGGGGCAGGCTGGTGGAGAGGTGCCAAGGGGCGCCGCGCTCCACGAGATGAACACCAGCCATTTACTCGGGCTGAATATAAACATTTTGACAAGTACCTGTGAAAGCTCTTTGAGGTGCAGCCATTAAACTCCCGGCTGCTGCAGGCTGAGGCCATAAAGCGTGATGATGAGGCTGCTGAAAGCAGATGAAATATCAAGAGCGAAAGGCAGGGCCCATTTGGCGAAATCTGAATTTCTTAGTAGGTCGTTTGTTACTAACGGGAGACGCGCGTCAGGTTTATGGCGCTGGGGAAGCTGCCGAAACCCGAGTGGGATTTGATTAAAATTCCCCTCGTCAAACAAAGCAACAAATCAAAGATTTTTTCATAATTGATGAGCTGGCAGGGGGGAGCCGAGCGCGGAGCAGAGCGAGTGGCCCGGGCTCCACCAGGGGCTGCACTGGGAATGCAACCCTGGCATCCCCCTCGGCCGGTCCCCAAACTGGGGGTGTGATGGGGGGCAGGACGGGCTCACCCAGGTCTCCTTTGCAGGTACGATCCCTACAGCAAGGTCTTCTCGCAGGAGCACTACGGCCACGAGCGCATGCAGCGCGCGCGGCAGGATGCCATCCGCCACGCCGCCAGCGCCCGCTGCTGGGGGCTCATCCTGGGCACCCTGGGGCGCCAGGGCTCCCCTGGCATCCTGCAGGTACCTGCTGCCCCTCGCCTGCACCCGGGGACACCTTCGGCCTGGGGGATGGCCGAGCATGGGGCAGTTAAAGGCGGTTTGGGAGGGCAGGGATGGAGCAGGCGGCTCCCCGGCTGGCCGCTTCCTTTCCGCGGCCTCTCGAGGCTGCTGCAGGCAAGAGGCCGGAGGAGGGAGCCGCTAACGAGAACAGATTGTTGTCATTGAGCGGTAATTACTTCATTAGGCCGAGGCACACAGGGAAGAGCAGTGTGTGAGGGGCAGCCGTAGCCACAGGGGTGGCTGCTGGGGGATCTGGCTTTGTCACCTCGGCTGTCCCTGGGGGCTCAGTGGGTGCATTTGGGGTTCCAGGACATGCCCGGTGCTGCAGGCGGGACCCTGCTGCCTCCTGGGCTGGGAAGCGCCGTGCTAGGGGCATCAGCTTGGTGTGCTCACCCCGCTGGGTGCTCTGCCTCCCGCAGCACCTGGAGTCGCGGCTCTGCGCCCTGGGACGCCCCTTCGTGCGCGTGCTGCTCTCCGAGATCTTCCCCAGCAAGCTGCAGCTCTTCGCTGACGTGGACGCGTGAGTGTCGCCTCCCCGCGCCCGCCCTCCGTGCACTGGTGTCCCCAGGGTGCCCGCAGCCCCGGCAGCACCTGCGCCTCCGGCATCTGCTTCCTGCTTCCCTATGGAAGCCCCGAGGCAGCCGCCGCAGCCTCCTTCCTCACCACGAGGCCTCCGGGGATTTGGGAATGGGCTGAATTTAGATCCCCGTTTCTGATTTACTGTCGCAGAGGGTGTCTCAGCCTCCTGGCCATGGTGTCCTGAGGCTCCTGGCTGCCAGGATGCCCTCAGGGTGGTGGGAACAAAGAGCTTTGCTGGGGCTGCGAGTCCCGGGCTGCAGCCATCAAGGCGGCATCCTTGGGGCTGTCCAGATGCATCCGTGCCACATGTGTCCTGCATGGACACTGGCACAGCTCAACCCACACTGCCCAGGACATCGGTGGGCTCCCACTGCCCACCTGCAGCGGATGGTTGGGCACTGGGGACGTGAGTGGTTGGGCAGGGACCTCCTTACTATGGTTTATCCCCTTCCACTTGGGCAGGGATGAGCTTGGCCCTGTGCTTCCCTTCCAGGTGGGTGCAGATAGCCTGTCCCCGGCTCTCCATCGACTGGGGCGAAGCCTTCAGCAAGCCGCTGCTGACGCCCTACGAGGTGCGGGGCCGGCGGGGAGGGGGGCAGCAGGGAGCCCCAAATCCCCCCTGGGCCTCAGCTCCGTGCCCTGCTCCGCAGGCGGCCGTGGCGCTCCAGGAGGTCGAGTGGCAGCAGACCTACCCCATGGACTTCTACGCCAGCCAGTCCCTGGGGCCCTGGACCGCCAACCACAGCAGCCACCCGCGCGCCGGGCGGCCCGCTCAGGTGGGCAGCGCGTCCTGCGGTGGCAGGGACGTGGCAGGGGCCGGCCCGGCCTCGGGGGTGCTGCAGAGCCGAGCGGAGGGGTCCCCTCCGTCACCTGGCTGGTGGCTGCGGTGCCGAGACCCCCGGGCGCCCAGAGCCGCGAGCCCAAAGCGCCACCGTGTGGCACCTGCCCCGGCCCGGGGCTACGAGGCACCGGCACCCGCCGGGACTCCAGCGGGCAGCGTCCCTGGCAGGATGCACATCTGGCAGGCAGGGTCCCGGGCAGGGCGCACATCTGGGTGCACGTCCCTGGCAGGGTGCACATCTGGCCCTCGCACGGCTCTGGGCTGAGCCCCTTTGGCGCACTGCCGCCTGAGGAGGGGGGTCCCTGCCACACAGCCTGGGCTGGGATGCACACCTGGGCACACATCGGGGTGCACATCTGG
>JAVCKT010031322.1:0-19183 GCA_032273925.1 Rhynchotus rufescens | reverse complement strand
CTTGACCTGCTGGCAACACTCCTCCTGATGCAGGCCAGGATCCCGTTGGCCTTCTTGGCTACGAGGGCACACTGCTGACTCATGGTTAACTCAGTGTCAACCACGACTCCCAAATACACACATGCATGCATGGATCTGAAGTTCAAGAAAAACATCTTGTTGGTTTTTGTTTCTCCATTTTTATAACGGGAAAAAAAAAAAAGAAAAAGAGCAAGCGAAGATGATGCTTATAGTTTATTATAGGCGTTAAATTGTTAAAGATTATAGAGGAATAATTAAGACAATATGGAGAGAAGCTCTAAGAGAAAAAAAGAAGATGCATATTTTGGTTGTTGGTTAAAGTACCCGGCTATGAAGCCGAATTACGATTTTTTTATTATTATTAAGGATCAGCCCTTAGTTCTCCACAAATCTCACCCAGACTTCACAGGATTCTTCGAAAAAAAGCCATCGAGGTTCCTTTGCTGTGACCTTGTTCTGTGAATACCCCATGAAACCAGAAATATCTGTAAGAGTACATCTAGCACTCTGCAGCATATTCAGTAATTAATCAGAATTGCATTGCCTGCTTCTAATGATCAAATCCCATTTAATCACTTTAGAGCCTCTCAGACGCGTGACGTAAGCGCTGCAAATCAGGACCTACAGGGCTTTATGAGCATTCATCACACATCCTTCCCAAAATTAATGGCACAGTCTTCACACAACCAGGCCCCGTGAGGTGCTTAACATCCTATGCACAAGATCTAATTTCATAATCATTGTAACACCATCAGAGAAATACCTCATCTCTGCACATTTTGTGCTTGCTAAACATGTGTTTTCCTCACTTCAACCTTGAAAAGGGCTTGAACTATAAATCCCAGGATCAAAAGAGAGAGAGAAAACTTTAGAATTGAATCTCAGGATCAACATATAGTAAAAGCCAAGACATCATGTGATGTGCAACTACAAGTTGCAGCATTTAAAACATCAGTAGATTTTCTGTAATGCTCCAAGTCTCATTCGACTTCTAAAATGTAAGCTTCTCCCTCATTCCAGGAGACACTGATGGGAGAAAAGGATGCTGCGATGACCTCAAATCTCTTCCCCACTAAACTGAAGGTTCCTAAAGCTCAGGATAGAACTATGGCTCAGCTGGTTTCCAAGATCTTGATCTCATCTTTAGAGCATAAGGCTTCCTCCACGCTTTTCTGCTTTATTTGCTTCTAAATAAGTTTCCTACATATTCTGCTGGAATTAAAGCTTCCAGATGGAGCAACCTGCTAATGCCATGGCTGAAAAGTTCAATGATAACAGCAACAACTGCAGAATTACCTTCTCATCTCTGCAGGCTCTATGCTCATCATAAACAAGTCTCTTGATTAAGCTATGTGCAACAGGTAGCACAAACCATTTTCTGACTTTGCTAGGCATTTTCCCTGGATACATTTTCTATACAAGCTCTTGCACATTGTGAAGTAGCTGTATTTTAATGCCATAAGCCTAAAACACTTGACTTTTTCCTCTTTGGTTCTGACTATTCACAACAATGCAGGTAGGACATAAGACATTTTTCACTTCAAACACAGAAGACCCCATGAAACCACATGCCACAAGCTCAACTGTCAATTAGAAAGCTTTCCAGCACATCCTTGAACTGATTTACTCATTTATAATTTCTGGCCAAAATGAAGCAGATGGAAACAAGGGAGGAAAAGGGGAGGACAAGGACAAAAAAGCAAAATCCACAGCAAATCCCTTCCGAGTTCCATGCAACAGGAGCCAGACTGACCTAAAATTTGGAAGGTGTTTTAAGGAGCTGCCTCCTGATGGTCAATGGGAATGTTTTATAGGCATGTCACTTGAATCATTTGTACTGTGTAAAAGCTACCTCCACGGGCTCCTGGAGCATATGGTCTGCTTCGGGAAGCAAGCCCCTTCTGCAGCGGCTGCGAGCCCACGTTATCATGTGCAATGAGAGGAAAATCAAGCGCAAGTCACAGCTGGCTCGGGATCATGCTGTCGCTTGCATCTGCTACTAGCAGCCTCCTCAAACCATTATCTGCAAGCTGCTGATGCTCAAACCCAGAGGTGCCTCTCATCAGGCATCTGAGGGCATGGGCTGCTGAAGACATGCCACCTAACACCTTGAGTTGTCCTTGGCCTAACGGGACACAGCATAACCTCTAAAGACTGCTCAGCTCTAAGAGGCATAAAATAATCTTCAACCTGATGAAAACAAGCCATTGCAGAAATGCATGTCACCTTCATGGTGCTCTGAATGAGATCCCGTCTGCTCAGTGACCTTCTCTTCCACAGCAATGTGCAAGGCACTCATTCTTCTCTGATATATAGCCCCAAAATTGCGCCTAGGTTAAAACTTAAGTATCTGGATGTTTAATATACTTTTTTAAAACTGTCTGAGTAGATGTCTCTAATGGTGATTATTTAAGGGTTTGTTGATGCTTTACTTACTATATCATCACATTAACTACCTCATTAAGACCAGGTATCTTACATTTGAGAGGGCATTTCCATTCCAGAACTCCTCTGGGGGAAGTAACAGAGGACTAGGGAACAGGAATATAAGCAATTACCAGAAATGGCCATTTAGAACCTCTCAATCATTATTTTTAAGGGATACTTTATTAAAACCCATATACCTGGACATTAGTTCAGCTGAACATGTCAAAGAATGGTCTGCACTCACTAATAGGCCAGATTTCCCATTTTTTTCTGTGGTTTCAGGGCTTTCTAGCTTCACAGCTTCAGGGCATGTGTGCAACAGTGGAAGAACAACACAGAGCAATCACCACTGAATATTCCACATGTGGAGATCAACAAGGACATGAGTGACACACACATCTTGTAAGACTTCTCTTGACTAAGGATGTTGTAGTCTCATTGATCACCACTCACCAACTCTCCAAAACAGGGTTGAAAGATGAATATTTTTGCTGTGCAAAGAGCTTGGACTTTGACTGATAGACACACTCACAGATCCCCAGCAGCACCTCATAATCAACATGTAAAAAAAAACAATACAAGTCTACACATTGTACTTTGGACAATTAAAGCTTCCTCAGCTACTGATGCCAGCCCTCCTCTTCATCGTGGTTCAAGAGTGTGGCACAAGCCCATGGAGACCTACTTCACCCAACCCAGAGGGTGGATTTTCTGCTCTCAAGACTGTCTACTATAAAAACAAGTCGTTTCCCCATCAGTAGACATCCAAAAAAAGTGCATTTTTACCCCTTTCTACAGGAAAATAAGCTGAGAAGTGTCCAATTCCATGCATCTGTGGAATAAGACAGAACAAAAGGTACAAGCCCACCATGCCTTGCCAGGTGGTTCTCAGCTCACTGAGGAGCTCTGCTCTCAGATGCCTTCCCAAAACTGCCTTTGCTCCTGTGGGCAACTGCCCTTTTTCATCTCCTTATGTACTTGTTCTTTCTTTCCTCACCTTGGCTCTGGAAGAATCAATTATTCAGAGGATTTGCAATACCAGTTTGCCAGGGATTTTCTAAGTATTGCAAAGATGGAGAGAACAGAGTTAAGAGATTTCCCAACGTTGTCCCAGACATATGTTGTGAAAGTCAATCATGAAGCAATAACACTAGCATCCCCCAACCCCAAGATCGTTGTTAGCCCATGAGGAGCATTATCCTCCTAAATGTATATGGTAATCCAGCTCAATAGACTCTACCCATCTCCCCAGCAGATAACAAAAACTTCACCTAATGGCAAAACCAACATGTAGAGATGAAACCAAGGATATCAAAGGGTGGCTGCCTCCTCAAGTTGTAGGACCACAATGGAAAAAAAAGCCCCTGGAAACCCAGACTCACACCACATATGTGGGGTGGATCAAATCATTCCCACTTTGGCATTCAAGCAACTTCCAACAGAAGAACAGGTATCAGGAGAAAAACAAACAGAGCCAAGTACAGCTCTGTGTACAGAAATGAACCAATATCAAGCTTGACTGAAAAAGTTGATTAAATTAGTTTAATTTAAAAGCCCAAACAAACCCTGAAGGAGGTTCTTTGTTTATTGCTTTTACTGACAGCACGTGTTACTGAAGAAGCACCATGTGGGCATGAAATATTTATTCATTAAATCTTTCATAAAGCTGCACACTATTGGTTTCACTCTGGATATATTTATAACTTGTCATGGTCCAGGAAAACTGCTCCTTTTCCTCCCTTCCCATCCAGATTGTCTATAAAGAGCTTGGCTTTGAGTTTCCATCACAATTAGCCTGATCCTCGGTCCCACTATGGCTTGTGTGCGATGTGCTACTTTTTCAGTTCTAAGAGTTGCAATTAATAGGATAGTTGCAATTAAAATAGCTCAGATCTCTCTGCACTACCCAACATAGACTACTATAGAGCTGCAAGCACACTGCTGTTTCACCACGTTGCTGCCAGCCACAGTGCAAGTGGAAAGCTGAGGGTGAAGATGCATCAGCACTGGCAGAGGGAGAACCAGGGTGGCAAAGGAGAAGTTTTAACCTGTTCCCACCAGAAACGTCCCCAGGCTGTGCTCAGAGAGGTGATGCTCCAACACCATTCAAATCAGTGCAATGCAGCAGCCTGGGATTGCTAAAGCCTACAGTAAAGGAAACACAGCCAGCTGAAATGCCAAACACAAACCTCAAACTTTAATGGTGTACTTAGGAAAAAAAGCAAAAATCATACACTTATATGGGAAGGCACCACATGTTGGGTGCAATACAGGGAAACAAGAGCCACATCAGCTAGAAGACATATGCCATGCCTTCCCTGGCCCTAACTGTTCCAGCATGGCCATCCATCCAAGAAAATCAAAAACAGTGTGCAAGGGCACTTAGTTTAGTCTTGCTGCATGCAAGCCTTTTCGTATCAAAACTCATTCCATGAGCAAAACCCCTTCTTGAACCCTCTCTTGGCCAGAGGCCAGTCTAGAGATGCAGCCCATGTTCCACACTGGGGTAATAACGCACTAGCATAAACAGGGTTATCCTATCCTCAGCGCTCATCATAAAAAAAGCCTAATATAGTTTTACAACAGTTTTACTGACTGCACAGCTCACAGCAGAATGAGAAGAGGCTGTAAACAGAAATAGGAATCAAGATTTTTTTTTTCTTTTTTTTATCCATAGTAGTAAAGACAAAAAATACAAACATGATCTGCATTAGGACCATGCATGGCAAATTGCAACAGCAAAACTATCACATAAATTGCACTGATGTTTAATTGGGTGTAGGCCAGGCTTAAATTTCCCCATATAACCTTGAACAAGACACAGGCAGCTCAAATTGGGTGCAAATTGGGTAGTAGTGGTACAGTGCTAGGTCTTGCATGGACTGATGGCCACGGCATGCACCCTTCCTCGTCAGACCACAGGCTGCCCCTGCTTCCCTTCCTCCATTTCTTGGCAAGAATAAGTAAACAGAAATATAGCGTAAGCAGATGTTGCTGTCCCTACAAACTCAGCTTGCTGGAACCGTTTCTGCTGAGAGCACTTCTCAGTGGAAAGTTAGCTTTTGATTAAAGACGGTTCTCCTTTTTGGTAAGCAGAGCCTACTCTACGTTCAAGCTCTGGACATTTTTCTGCTGAAAACCCAAACCATCCTCTGTTTTTTTTTCACACTGGCTCCTCGGTGAGTACCATATTGCCTAAGCACAAAAGCATTTTGTGAGGCACCAAGACGATATCTCAGACTGCCTCCAAACAGAGAGGCCGAGCACTTTGTAGGAAGACAGACAATACTTGGGGACTTAAATCCAGAAATCACATTTTTTTTTGTTAAAAGTGATCTTTTTCTTTAAATGAAGAATATTGATCAAGAAATAGAAGGTTAGGGTTTCCCCTTGATAGATGGGACTGTGATGAATGGTGGAGACTAAGACTCATGCAATAGACATATCCCACTTCCCACTCTCATTTCTTTGTCTGAGCCTCAAACCAAAAATTCCAGTCTTCCGTGCAAAGCAGCCTCATTCCTGCAAGGCTGCTCAGCTGTGTAAAAAACATTGCATTTAATAAAATATCCTACTTGCATAATTTGCAAGGTCTGTTCCTGCTGTCATACTACGCCACATCTTCGCCATAGATCAATGACCACCTACACTCCCAACAAACACGGTGGTCTGTATCTGTCTAAACCCAATCTACTCCCACAGGGCCCAAATCACACAAGGACAAGAAGGAAAAACTCCTGTGGGCACCATAATGAAAATATTTTTCATGCCCCTGCAAGGGACTGCATGGGGGTAGATGACAAGCCTCGATGCACCCCAGCAATTTCCAGCTGCTGTAGGGGTGCATCATTCCCAAACTAACACGACTCTTGCTAGGGCGAACTCTTCTCTCTCTCTCTTCTCTTGCCCACTGCAATCATTAGAAGACCTCAGGAAGGAGAAAAAAGGCAAAAAAAGCAAAAAAAAAAAAAAAAAAGGCAAAAAAAGCTATTTTTTATATGCTCGTTAAGAATAATCTGCTAAATGCTCTGTGCAAATGCATAAAGCTGCCTACTATGCTAATAGAATATTTGACATTTATTTGCTGACTAGTTATTTATGCTAACGTCACCCCTGCATAATTAATATTCTGCTAATGCAGACTTGAAAAGCACACATAAAATACTGTGCAAGGAATCATTTGCAGTGTTTAAAATAAAGAAATCCTACAATCTATTTACACTATGTTAGACGCAACTCGGTTTTGATGGGAAAAGAAGATAAGGATTAGCCAAAGATGACAAAAAAACGCATAAAATACTTTAGCAATATCCACAGCATTTGGCAGTGGAACCTGCCAAAGAAGATTTCCAAGTTTCATTTTACTTGGCTTAGGGGTCCAGTTCATAGCTGATGTAAACCAGTATAAACTCAGTGCATGCCTACTGATTTTCTCTGGCCCTAAGCTCTTTGGAAGTAATATTTCAGGTAAGTCTCCAGCAAAAGAGCTAAACCAGGGCCAAATCTGCTCTTAATTACACTCGTAGAAAAGCAAAGCCATCTCAGATAAGTCGGTGGAGACAAGCCAGCTCCTCAAAGATGAGAGTGCATGCTGCTTATCTGATCCCTTTACCTAAGTTTTAATTATAGTGCTGCAAGCACAGTAGAAGTAGAGAAACAAAGGAAGGTCGGTTTTGGTTGAAATACACTGAAGATCGTAGCTTCTAAGAGAACAGCTCCAGAGGTGGGCAAGATCTGGTTGCTTCATTTCGGAAAGCCAAATAGTGTCTCCTACCATGAGATATATAAATAATAATTTTTAAAAAATTGTTCACTTATTTCCTATTTTTAAACAAATAAATTTACACAAATTTTTACACAGTAGCACAATTCAGTATGATGGATTATGTGCAAATCAAGGAATTTTCATACCCCAAGTTTTGGGATGGCCAACCATATCTGCTTCTCCTCTTGCTTACAAAGGATAACGCACAAATTTTCACTGCTCAATGGGTAACATGACTCTAGGGGAGATGTTTTTTCAACAGCCTGCTCAGTTCTGTGCTAAAGAGGAGCCTGGTACTGGAAAAAGATATACGAGGATAAAAAGGCTGGCCTTTTTTGCCAAATACACCAAAATAAGAAGGTTTTAGCTAACTGGTTGTACCTAAGTCACTCCTTACTCACACAGAATAGAATCCAATTCCCATATGACCACCGCGGCTGATGAACTTTGCATCAAGCTGCCTTTCCTCATATGAATTCCCACTAAAGAATCTCAAAAGAAATGAAAAATGAAAAATAAAAAAATAAAAAATAAAAATTAAAAAAATTAAAATATAACAATTAAAAAATTAAAAAAATCAAAATAAAAATAAAAAATAAAAAATAAAAAATAAAAATTAAAAAACTAAAACCTAAAAACCTAAAACTTAAAACCTAAAAAATAAAAAATAAAAAATCACATTGAGCTGTATCAGGCAGTATCTACCCATCGGTCTGCACCCATAGTTAATATTCAAGAAGAAACCTCCGTCCCAGGACGTGACTTCAGGACTGCTCCGTGCCAAAGCTACAGACCATAAGGACAGCTTCACACTTTCCTCGAGCCAGTTCATGAATAAACATCCATCTCATTCAAATGAGTTCTACATTAACTAATTTAAATAATTTTCATTTTGCTTTGAATGGTAAACAGATCTATTCTGCCAGGATAGTTGAGTTTGCAATTCAAATTACACACCGATTTGTAATGAGAAAAATATAATTAACGGCAAAGCTTGCAGTAACTACAGTTTTACTCCTTTGATTTCATGTAGGGAAAGTGTGTGGGGGAGAAGCATATAGCCACACACTCACACTCATATTGCCCTTCCATAAGCCACTGCATTTTTCTGAAAACCAGAGTATTTTGGCCCTTTGTCCTGTTGCACCAGGATGTCGTGGCAGGGACATAACGTGACTGGACATCATACTCACAGTCACCATGATGCAATACTACCATCACCTCATAAATAATAGCCTAACAGCCTGTAAATTAAACAACTTCCGTCTATTAGGATCATAAACAATAATTATTTGGCAGCTGCCCCTTGAAAGCTCTCTGTGCTGAACATTAAATCAAGCTCCATTGATTTGATAAACTGAATAGGGTGGTTTTTGGTAATTTTTTTTTTTTTTACTTTGTTTTTCCCCCCCTCCCTCCAATCTCTATTCCATCTAATGAAATTCGTCACCCAGTCGCTCTGCAGCACTGCTGTCTGGCATCGCATTTGCAAGATTTGCGCCAATCACTCCTATCTGCTTTGCAAGCAAAAACAGAGCCTTGTCCTGCTGCTGGAATCTTGCCAGGTGCACAAGTTCCTCTGTGCAGATCTGCTTATTAACTAAAGCCTTCAACTCCTGATTAATAACAAACCCTAATGACAACTAACCAAATCTGGCCATGCTGCTTGTGCGTAGCAGTCTAGTCTTGCTGCCATCAAACTGTGCAGAATTAGGCCCTGGGAATGGCATTAACTTGGAGCTGACTTTTAGCTCTTCCAAAGGTTCGGAAACAAAAGAGTGCATGATGCTAAAAGCAACACATTTTGGCGGTGTTTGGGTAGAATAGCACTTGCTCCTGTAGCAATGCAAGGTCAGATTCTGCAATCTTCACTAGATAAAACTCTGGACTGCAATGAAGTTTGCCTCAAGAGCAGGCACATTCACTGATAAAAAAAAAAAAAAAAAAAAATAACCACAGGAGTAACTTCAGACATCTAAGTATGACAATTCTAGTACTCATGAGTCACTTTTAAAAACTAGTCTGAGCCTATTTCTTCCTAAAGCAGACAAAGAACACTTCGAAAAACCAAGTTCTTCACTGAGGAGCCTGAATGGATGCAATGTCCTATTAAAAATCCACCTTGGACCTCAGAACTGAACCCAAGGGGTAAACACTCATGGGTGTCATTGTGATTCAGGGACACATTTTGGACCTCTACCTTTTCACAAGTGAGAGAGAGGTCCCAACATCTCAGATCCCCTGGGCATTTTCAAACTTCTCATTTCCAAACACAACTTCAACTCTTAGATCTTGAAATCTCCTCCGAAATTGCAATTTGGACATTTAAGTTAATTTGCATTTTCTGAAAACTATACTAAAAATCTATGCAATAAAGCTTATTCATTGAGAAGACGGAAGAAAACAAACAAACAAACCAACGACAAAAATGACCAAGACAGCTGTCCAAATTTGGGGTCCACTGCAGCATACAGTTGCCAGCCCAAGGAGAACAACATACCGCGCAATTACAGTCACTCAAGCAAGACAGTTCACACATGGAAGTGACCACAAACCAAAGAGCAGATTCTAACGTTTCCATGAAAAGCAGTTGCCTTCAGTTATAAAACAATCATTATTTTCTATTACCACAGTCAATAAAATCTCTCACCCCTTGAACCTGGCATTTTGAGCTTCAGTTTACTGCCCTGTACGCTTTCTGGCAACACTGATTACAATCCATGTAATAAAAGGTAGTTTAGGAGACCAATAACAAAAATAAAAAAATAAAAAACCCCTAATCCTTCTCATGTTAGCTTGATTTACCAGTGTTAGGCCCACAGATTTCTCAGCTGTATCTATCTTAAAGATCATCTTTTTTTCTCTCCCTCCTTTTTAGGCAGTCAATCCTCTGTTGATTCAGAGGGCACAGTCAGACCAAAAGAAGCCCATCTCAGGGTGAGACATATGCAAGACAGGAATGAGTCTTTCTTTCAGTCCTGATTTGAGCCAAGACAGTCCCCAACAGCTCATTTCAGCAGAAAGAGAGGTGAAACCAGAAGAAACCACACGACACTTTCTCAGTGCTCATGTGCAACAAAGAATCAGCAGCAGCACAATCCTTAAATTAGGCTTTTCTTAAACACATGCACAACTTAGAAGCTAAATACTTTGCTTCCCTGACCTTGAACAAACTGGATGCTCAGAAGCAAGAGTAGTTTTTAGATAATATTTTTCTTATATGCTAGAGAGCAAGTCGTATTTTTTAAAGAAACTGTCCCATATGGGTCACTAATATACAGGTTTTCCCTTCAGCTTCTGTGCATCTAACAGCTGACAAACATGAGGTGCCTTAAGTAATATTGCCCAGTTTTCAATGGCTTTGATCTGTGTATCTGTCACTGGAATTGAAAGCTCCAGGAATCTGGCAATGGAGAATGTAACTTGCAGAATAAAACTTCTGGAGAGTTTTGAAGACTGCACAGGCAAATTCTGATTTTATTTACACCTAAACTGAACAGCGAATATACAAAAAGAATTGGTCATTCTAGAACTACAGAACAACTCTCCCCCTTCACCCCAACAGAAAAAAATAGTATTTTTTGCAATTCAACACTTCCTTATTAAGGCAGCTTCCTACAGAAACTTATTTTGTTCTTAGAAGTTAGGGAAAATTTCCTTTTCTAGATGGACTCTGCATTCGCATCACCCAACACCAGTTGAGGCCCTGGAGATTGACCCATTCCAGACTGACTGCAAGTCTGGAGTTTCATCATCAGCCCAATCCTAGAGCATGACCCCGGCAAAACACGCAGAACTCACCATCTGGAGGCATCAGGACCTTGTTATTCTGCGTACACCAGCCAACAGGGTGAAGATCTGCTGTCATCACGTCACACCAGAAATCTGCCCTGCGGTCCTCTCCATAGCCACAGTAACGAAGCAGTAAGAGCTGTCCACATGTAGTAATGATCGTAGCTACCCAATATGTGTCTGGACTGCTCTTGTTGGCCACTTCCAATTTCATTCCTGGCTGGAAACTGCTTTGAAGGCTGATTTCAACCTTACAAAAATTAGAAAGGTATGGTGTTACTTTTCTTCCTTTGCAGGGAGAGCCCTCCCTAGACCAGCAAGATGACACCGCCTGTAAAGAACAGATTTGGGGTAGCCAGCTGATGGTTGTGATTCTTAATCCAACCACGTCCCTGGCAACCTGCCCAGGTAGGACCATTGTTGGGACATATACCAATGATGCAAGGTCATGAGGAGGTGATGAGGAACACCACAAACGGAGCTCACAAGACATCGACCAAGCACGTACGTGTTTGAATGAGGTGTGGGGAGCAGCATTGGCCCCAGTTTCCTCCAGGAATTCATCCCAGTTGAAGTCTGTGTCCTCAATGCTTGAGCCGTCATCTGCTCAATAGGGGAGGAAAAAAAATATAAATATATATAAAATGAAAGGAAAAACAAATCACCACATAGTCAAAGAAAGTAGAAGCTATAATAATGAGAATGGAGAGCAGCGATACAAACGGAGGTCCTCCAGGAGGGTCAATTACACAAGTAATTCCCTGGAAAAACTCAGCACTGTTCCCCAGACCGTGGTTGCCTCTTTGCACCTTGCTCTTATCATTGCCCCAATCCTGCTTCCTGGAGAAGGGGCTTTCTGTTATATACTCACCATGTGGAATGGAACAGAAACCTCAGAGCATCAGAGAAATACACACAGTAATTAAAAATAAACCTTCTTTCACTTAAAGAGGAAAAAAAAAAAAGTCAGCCAAATCCAATTGCTTTCATTTTGTTTCCATGCAATCTCAAAAACCTTGGTTTCATCCCCAGAGCAAAAATATTTACGGTCTAGCAATGAGCCCTTTGCAATAAGCATTTATCAGGCAAACTCGGCAAGACCCTTACCTGCCCAAACATTCATCAGTGCGGTCATGATGTAATTAAAGTGACTCATGACAAACTGAATTAAGAAACCTCCCCGGACAGTTTTATGAAGAAAATGGCAGGGTTAATTTATTGCAATTATTGCTACAGGTCTCCGGTTTTCAGAACCAGAAAATTATATTGTGCTATGGGAATCTCTCATTATTAAAAAGGGAAGAAACAGGTTTTCTTTCCTACCCATGGATCCAGGCTCATTGATACAAGGGGGAAAAAAAGTATATCAGAGGAGGATTTTTGAGACAGAGATGGCAGAAGGGAAAGATCTGTCTGGGAATTTAAAGAGGAGCACTGAACCATCACCACTGTTAAACACTTTTCACACTGCTATATCAAGACCAAGGTCTAATTCTTTGCCATAAACTCAATCAACCTTCTTAAATATGAAGCCATAGATCAGCATTTATTCCAGTGACAAGCTGGGTACTCTTAAAACTCTCCTGCTGAGTACAAGTAACAATACAGGCCCGTGACTACCATCTGAAAAGAGGTAAAAATCAACACCCAAGTAAATGACAGGTTTGTCTTTTATTTCTTGCAATCATTATAAAAACTTCCAGGTGTGACAGAAGCTGCATCATTTGAAAGCATCAAACCAAAAGGAGAGATTTCCTCATTTTTTCAATGAAAGACAAGACTGCATTAGCCATAAGGCTTGCTGTAAAAATTACTAAGAGTTTTCCTCACCTGTATCGAGCAGACAACTTTGGATGAGTGAGACAATCCTTCGGTCTTAACAACCTATAACTCGGAGGAATTTATGTTTTAGAGAAGCATCAGATCTACAGGTTTCAAGAGCTTAGTCTCCAAAATAAAGCACAGTAGCCCACGGTGGAAGGGCAGAGGCAGGGAGGAGGCATTTATCCCAAAATTAAAATCTCTTTTGTGTATGAGTATCTTTTTACTCCAAACTGGATCAATCCTAGTCCCATTAGAAGTCAGTAACCAAATGTCCCTGAAGTCCAGGAAGCTAAGGACTAAGGAAGTTAAGGACTAGTCTCTGCTGAAAAGATTCTAGGGATTTAAGCAACTTGACTATATTTCTGTGGAAAAGAGGCAACATTTGACATGAAAAACAAAAGACAAAACTGCAAATGCCTCCAATGTGCTACCAGGAGAACGTGCCCTCATGGTGAGCCAGAGTCTGTGCACAAACACAGGTTTTTGGAGGTTCTCCTTCTTGCTTATTGTTCCCTTCTGCCTTCTTTCTTCTTATTGTTGCACCCATCGCTCTATGGTGTGGGAAGGAGCTCTCAAAATCCAAAGACACCTCCAAGTTGGGACATCTGACAGGACATCTCCATAGAGCTCTGGTCTCTATCTTCTATCCTCAATTGCTCCATTTCAGGGCACCAGAAGTCTCCCTCAGACCTTGATGGTCCTAATGTTTTCTCATTTTTCATTCCTGCCTTTTGCTGTAACCTATTTTGGTGAGCCTAGACAGTATTTCTCTTTCTTCTAGCCTTCTGTGAAAATAACTCTTTCCCATAAGTCTATCCAAGGGATTTTAAAATAATAAGTACATAACCTCTAGCCCTCGTAATGTAATGTAATGCTGACAATGTTTTCTGCAGATTTTGCCAACAAAGCTAGTTATGTCAGCACTACAAATGTTAGTTATGAATACAAGAAGGCTTCCTACCCTTCTCATTGCCCATTTTGATGCAGTGCTAGCAGACTAGATGTGAGATCATGATCCACACCACCACGTGCCATTCCACCACAGAGTCACTGGCCCTGCTGCTTCCAGGGCTTTACATCCCCAGCTGGGATGCAAAAAAAAATGAAGAGGGAAGAGCAGAAATAAAATGCTGAACCCAAGACATCCCCAATCTGTGCTGGGGGACAACTGGCCATTTCTGGCACGTCCACTCACATACAGCACGTTCATATCCAATCCACAAAAACTCATGAATAACATTTGCTTTTTCAAATGCCACAGTCCTCTCCTTTCTAAACCCAAATGAGGCTCCAGGACTCCAAAGGAGAAGCAGGCTTTGCTCCCTGTCAGTCCATTTCTGCCTGACACATCACAAGTCTTACTCTTCTACTGTGTTTTATCTGCAGACTTTATCAGGAAATTACTTTTACAAGGTCCATAAAAATAATGTCAAGGAGCTCATTTATCATGGCATCAGTGTTCTATTTTGCTTCATTTTATCACATAGTACTGGGAAGGAACTCTAAGCTTCCCAAATCATTTTTAAGCATTCTCTCTTCCTTTCTAAAAATATTACAGTGGGGCCATCCAGGGCAGAGACAGTGTGACCCTGGGATCAGCCCAACATTTAGATCCAATGACATATTCCCAATTCTATCAGTTCATGGAACAGGAATAAATCCTGAAGCATGCATATGGAACATGCATAAATCCCTTAATCGATCAAAAAATATCCATCTTCTTGCTGATGTCTCTCAAGATGCCCAGATTAAGATGCCCAGATTAAGAGGCAGGTATCTTAATGCAAAGTCTCTAACATACAATGATGATTACTGTACCCAATTGATGACTATTGTGTACGGTGATCACAAAGTCAATCCATTCACCAAGTCTCAAGCCACGCGCTCCAAAAACCAAGTCCTAGCTTTACTGTGGAGGTGCAAAATCTCAGGTGCCAGCATTTTGCAGAGCTCCCTGTGAGATGACAAATCTGGCGTTAGGCCTATTTTACATATCAGTTCCTTTTCCAATTATTGGTGCTTAGGCCCAATGCTCTTTTTTAATGAAACAGTCAAGCCTGGCTGGCCTACAACATGGTGTTGTATAAACAAGCCTAGGCTGGCAAATAAAAATCAACAAGTCATTACCTGTGAGCCTCTCAATGGCTTTAAATTGCTCTGCAATCCTCCATGCATTAGCTCTATAAAAATGCAACCATTCCAGCTGCCATCAGCCTCTCAGGATGGGCAACTACAGGAAAAAAGGTGGATAAAAGATCCATGTTGCTCCAAAGGCACAGATTTTTCCCAGGCTTGCCTGAAGAAAAAGGTCTTCCGAAACTGCAGCATTTGTGGCAAATTGCTAAGCCATTTGACTCGACTTACCTAAAGTCATTAGATGCATTCAAGACTTTGTCAGTGAAGGGAAAACTGAAAGATGATGGTGGTTAAAACACTAAGCAAGGACTTGAGGGGAACCCTGATCGAGCACAAACCTCCTGCATGGCCTTGGGAGAGTCACCAACATCCATTCTCTCAAAGAAACACAGGTGCGACAGGCTAGGTCCTCTTGTTGCAGGACGGATGCCATCAGCCAGCCAAACAAATCTAATATTATCAATCCCATTAATACAAATGGATCCAGCAGAAACTTGGGTCTACTCAAACACGTCAGAACTGGGAGACATGAAACTCATCTCATAAGAGGGGACTGCCTCTTGAAGGTAACCAGGACTTAGATGCTCCCCTGTGCTCCAACCAGGCTTAGCTTAATTTGAGCTCAGTGGGGAGAAGCATGCAATTCCAGAAGGCAATTCAACGCAAAGGCAACGTGGTGCCCTTGTTAAGATAAGGAGATTCTCTTTGAAAGTCATCTCTTTTCCCTGGCAGTCCAAGCAGCATCAGATAACTTGCTTTGGTTGGTTTGTTTTTAAGGTATTTTAAGATATCACAGTTCCAAATTCCGACTTTTAAATGATCCTTGTTTGCCATCCCTATTAGTCACTCTTTGGAAGGGGCCTCTTTCTCCTTCACAACAGGGAATTAACAGCAATATTTACATTCTTATCCAAAGCAACATAAGGCAGTTCACGTCACTTCCACTGCTCAAAGGGCAGTGCAAAATAGTCCATTCTCACCCTAAAGAGCTTACACGCAAGGTCACTGCGCAGACCAGAACTTGAAGTCCAGTTATGATATGGTCTCAAATTGCCTTTTGTTTTTTTTCCCTGCTCTTCTTTCTCCCCAACTCATTAGGGAACATGGCAGAGAGCCAAATGCTTTTCATATCTTTCTAATTAGGAAGATCCCCATTGCCCAAGAAAATGGAAAAATCACTGAGTCCCTAAATGTCTACAAAAAATGAAGAAATTGAAAGGTGAGAAGCCAAAATCCTGGGGCTTTGAGCAAGGAGCAGCAAGGAACAGAACAGACAGCAAAGGATTTCATAGCAATGAATAGTAAAGCACAAAAAGCTCCATACAAGAGAAAAGATGAAAAGACTCTTAAGACAAAACAAGAAGAGTTTTAGAAAGAGACTTTGCAACATTGTCACCATCGCATCTGAAGATAATAGCATTTGACAGTAACATGAGCACCAATTTTCATGGATGTGGACTTTAGGTGGTCCTGAATGCTTTTTATAAATTCCATGTAGGTGGTTCCTCCAACAGATGTTCTCAGAAGGAAAATGTCAACGTCGAGGCCACCTCTGAAAAATATTCAGGTTCCCAAACTTGCACAAGTCTCCACTGCTCTCCAGGACAGGAGCAAAGAATTTTAATCTGCCATCTATAACTCAATCTTTTTGTTAAGAATCCCTTTTACAGAAATCAGAAGATTTCTAGAAGAAAAGTTCAGGCATCCAAACCCCAAGTCAAGCATTGCTGTGCAAAGATTAAACTTTTTGCAGAGTAATGGCTCAGTAAAAATTGCTCTATCTTGTTCTCCTAAGAAGCATCAGCTCCTAAGAGCATCAGCTGAGCTCACAGGACCCTAATTTCAGAAGAAAGCACTAGCAGCCAGGACCCAAGAAGGATTTATGTACTTAAATCCTTTCAGTTTCTATGAAAGTTGAGCACAGATTCGCAGTTTAGGCATCTGCATGCCTAAGGACTTCCATATCTTTATTCATCGAACTTGTATGCAAAGTCTATCAAACAGAAGAAAATACACAGAACAGAAAATAGTCACTCAGTCCATCCCATAGGTTAAACGTTAGGACAGGGTATTCAAACCAGGCATCTTAAGTGCCAGTATTACACCATCCAAAAAAATAACCAGAAGCAAAACAGACAAACAAACAGATACCTCGTTCCTATATATAAGCAGCACACCTACAGCCTGTTATTGACACTGTAAAAAGATAACACAAGCAATGGCCAACCCTATCCCAAACTTTTCAGGAAAATCCCAATAGGTCCAGAGGCAAATGCTATGCCAAAGAAGGAATGTCATGGGACAGGATTCATACATTTTGCATTAGATAAGTAAAAAATGATTGTTTGCATCTAAGACAGCTGTTCACAGGTCAGTCAGTAAAGAGAAACTGTTACTTTCACACTGAGTTTTGCCTATTCCATTTTGGAACTATTAGGATGAGAAGAACCTCATGGTCTATTTCTCTCCATTGACCCCAAAAGCAAGCTTGGGCAACTCTTCCTTACTTACTATGAAGATGCCCAAACTTAACCAACTTAAGCCTTCAGGTCTCCACCTCAGGGCTTTGCAGTGTTCATTATACTTAGGAGCATACAGACAACCAGCTTTCCTGGCTGGGCAAACGTCTGAAGTCTCATCCAAAATACCCAAGAGGAGGAAAAAAAAAATCTACAGAAAATTATGATGAAGGATCAAAATGGAGGAGAAATATTGTAATTTTTGAATACTCATTTCTTCTTTTTAATCACAAAAGTCAAAAGGAAGAAAAAAGAAAAAAAAAGAAAATAAAGTGGTGATAGTAAGGAAAGAATAGAACATGTTATGATTTCTTGGAAAAGATTCCCCATTGTTTTTTATTTTAATATTTAGCAGTTAATATTTCTTGAAAAAGATATCCACAAAAAGAAAAGCTCAGTTTTCCTGATCCAGCAACTAAGAATCCATATGATGCAGGACACAGACTAGTCCATATGACTCAGGAAAGTGCATAAGACACACAGCTGTAATCCCTGAGGTGACCACGAGCGCAGAGGAGAACCCACCTGAATCAGACTGCTCCCTGCTGCCGTTGGCCGGGCTCTGGCCCTTCTCCGGGGAGAGATGCTGGGTCTCCTGCATGCCGGCGATGAAAGACGCCCTTGTCTCCATCGTTCAAAGTATGAGTCCTTCCCCTCCTAATTCATCCTGCAGCAGGGACCTCCTAGAGGACAAGCTAAATGGAAAAGGAAAACAGAGTGAGCTCTTCCACCCAAACTAACCCATTCCCTTGGTCATTCCTAACAGACTTCAAGTTCTCCTGCATTTTGATCATAACAATCATAGTCCTTTGGTCCTACTCCTTCTTCAGCATGGAACAACTCAAAACCTTCACCAACCCTTCCTCCTCTGAGGTGAGGTGCAGCTGGATGAGGATCCATGACAGAGGACCTCTTCCCTTCCTGGGGACCTGGTCAACAACTTGCAGCAAACAAAGAAAAGTTAGCAACTAGATTTCAGGCTCTCAGCATTGTATCTTTTATTTCATCCCCAACTTTTATATCTCATCTATCTGATTGTATAAGACCGATACCAGGGAAAAACAAGACGGTTAAAGGTAAGTTTGAGACACAGATTATTTTAAGCTAATTGCCACCCACTGTCTTCAGCCAGTTTCCCACTGAGGGCACCAAATCAGCACACAGAACAATGAAAGATGTGCTCCTTGCTAGTTTTGATTCAAACAGATTGGGTACCAAAAGCAGACAACAGACCACCATAAACCCAAGGACAGAGGCTTCACAAGTCACAGGAATAAAAACAGAAAGTAGTAACAGCTGTAATATTTTAACAGCAATAGCAACAACAGAAAAGATGCTGAGATAATATCATCAGCAATATTCAATGACAAACCCATAAGGCATAACCCATGCCAACAGAGACAACCAAGACAAGCCAACTCAACCACCCTACAATAAGCTTCGCTTCTAGCATCAAACTTTTTGATGGCTAATAGTGCATGAGAATATGCAGTTCAGCTGCCATAATGGAATTTCTGAAGGAGACTGGTGATTAGTAGCAGAGCGAGCACCGAATGGAGAACACTTGGAGAAACTGCAAAAACCCTAGAAAATAAAGTTAAGCATGCAAAATACTTTTATGAAATAGATACATTAACTCATGCATATATGGGGCTATATCGGCAGGGGAGATTCTTCTAGAAACCGTGAGCATAGAAAA
>JAVCKT010031321.1:0-13686 GCA_032273925.1 Rhynchotus rufescens | reverse complement strand
CAGAGGAGCAGCCTGTTTTTCCAGGCTGGACCCTGTGCTCCAAGCTGAACTGGGCAGCATGGTGCTGAATCCTCCTATCTTCTATGGCAGGACAGTCTGCACTACCTGGGGGCCTGGAAACGGATGTGCCAGTGATGGGAAATTATCCCCAGGTGGGCTGAATGATGCTAAATTGCAGCTTTTATCAGGGGAAGGTGACTTTTTCTGAAGCAAACTGCTTTGTAGAAATTGTCATTCTGAGGAAAGGAGGGTTATGTCTTAAATGTGATGGTAGTGAAGAGGAAGGACAGCCTGGAAGGTAAAAGCCTTTCTGCCCCTAAGATGCCAGGCTCTCCTACCCGTGGCTGGGAAGCTGCTTCTTTCTCCCATGCTTCTCCAGTTGTCCCCCAATGTTGAGACCCTCAGGAGCATTTAGACCATGCTGAAGCTGCCCTGCCATACCGTCCTGTGTGGTGTCCTCCAACCCAAATGCCTTATGCTTTCAACATGCTCTGGCCATCTGGAGAGCCTCAGCTTTGCTGGGAGGCTGGGGAGAGCCACAGGAGCTTGGCAGCAGCTCCTTGTGCATGGCTGGGATCTCAAGAACCGTGCCAACAGGACTGGAGGGAGTTCTCAGAGCCTGGGAACTGTGGTCTGCACAACTGCTCTGGTCCTAGTGCTTGTCCTAGGCTGTCTGGGCCTGCAGGTTTGGGTTTGCCCTGAGGGGTTGCTTGCAGAAATGTGGCAGGAGCAGCTTGGAGGAAGATGGCAATTGTGGGATGGCACCATCCAGGAAAACCTCAGGACTAGGTAAGTGCATGTAAAGCTGGGTGTGATGTGAGAGTATGTCCACTGTTATTAGTACCACACCGACCCATGAGTCCTGCTTTGCTTTGCTGTATGTTATGTTATACTGGCACTGCATGGCCAGTTGAAGAGGGTGATCCTCAACGGCAACTTTTGCATTATGAAATCAGAGGCTTATCATTAGCAATCGCAGTGAGGTGGCCCATTATTCACAGGATTTGTGTAAAAAAGTTGCTTTACTATGGCAATTGGCGGGGGGGAGGGCTAAGTCTGGGGGTATTTCAGTGCTCTTTGGGGACACAGCTCCACATAGAGGCAAGGGAGCAAGTACCAGGTGGCATGAGTGCAGGGCAGGCTTTTTGCCTGAAGATGGCACTGCTATATTAGAAGACTGCTAGAAAATTGCTGCTGTGCTTGAAAGCAGGTTGGAACATGTTGTGACATGAGCTAATTTCTTGGAGTGGTAGGTGCTCCCTGGGTGAGGGCTCCTTCCAGATCTGCCTTGCAACCTCTTTTGAAGTTTTTGTTGCTATTTGGCCCAAATCTAGCAAGTTTGGTGTCAACTATTTCCAGTGGCTATTAGATGCTACAGGTCTCTGATACAAGCACAACAAAGCACAAGAAGATGCTCCGACTCGTTCCCACTGAGATCCCTCTGTGTCTGGTGGCCAGAGAGAGGAGAGATCCCCCTGCTACGCTTTGAGCTTCCGTCTGAGTGTCAACATGGAGTAAAATGATGGTGCAAGAGCCACAAGGGAGTGAATGTTGTCATCTGCCCTGGACCTGGGATGGGGCACGAAGTAGCTCGGCAGCAGTGTCCAGCAAGAGCTTGGAGGTTTGTGCCTTTAGGTGGGCTGCAAGAGGCCGAGCAGGCAGGATTTGGGTGAATTAGGGTGGGAAGATGCCCTGATCGCCAGGTTTTGGTGCATCTGACTACTCGCACCTTGCCAGAGCATCCTACTGCTTCCATGAGGCTGCACCCAGGGAATCCTCAGCCATGGGACCACAAGGAAAGACCTTTACTGTGGATTAGCCTTGTGCTTCCTGCTGCCCACCCTCCGTGTCTACAAGCAATGATCCTCACAGGACACCACCACGTTCCCACGCAGAGTGTGGGATGAATTTAATGACCTCTGGGCATTTGGGTTCCCAGATGCCATCAACAGAGAGATGCAGAGGGGATAGTCCCATACTATGCTGTCTTCTAGCTATGTACATAAAACTATAGCCCTGTTTCTAGTGTTTTTCGCCACTGGAGGGCTACCTCCCACCACCGACTCTTGAAAAGTGTCCTCTTAAAACCAGAGCGTTTGTCCCCGCGAGAAACATGTGCGTCAATGTAACTGCAGAGGGTCTCGAAGGCAAAAAGCCTTTTCTTTTTGGGGAAAAAAGAGGGCTATAAATGTTGTCTGTTTGCAATGAAAGAGTTTTCCCAGTTGGCAGCTTTCTTGTTCCAAAAGGTGGTGGGGTGAGCACAGTAATTGCACCCATGATGGCAGGAGCTGTGGTTTGTCTTGGGGGTGTTTCTGCTGTTGCAGATAACCCAGTCCCAGCAAAGAAGATGTCCTATTTGTGATGCTTTTGAGAGTCACCCTCTCCAAGTGTTTCATTCAGGCCCTTGTTGCTTCCACTTCGTGCAGACTGTGCAAATTTCCATTCCAGCTTTGAATTTCTGCAGCTTGAAGTGATTACAGACCCACCAGCAGCAGGAGAATCGAGACCATGTTATGGGTATTGCCCTGGGTCATACCCATGCTTGTCATCTTTAGAACTGCAGGTTGGGTCCCTTGAAGCTTTTTGCTTGTCCCCTTGGTGGCGATGGCAGCCTGTTGAGACGTCCTTGGTGGAGATGACAGGCGTTGTTGGGTGGCTTTGCCACTGGCCCTGTTGGGCTTGTCTTCACCTCTGCTTCCTCCTGCCTTTTGGGATTCACACCTGTAAGGGTCCAGGGAGAGGTTTGCCTGAAACCAGCGATGTTCCTCCTGCAGCATCCGGCTAGTGAGGGCTCTGCTTGGGCTACAGAGGGCAGCAAATCACCCAGGATCACGTTCGCTCCATCCAGCACTAATTTTAGCTGTGGTTGTGCTGGAGGAGCCTGCTGCGCTGAGGGCAGGACTCTCCTTCCAGGGAGCCCGGCAGGTCCTCGTGGTTGGCACTGGTGGCCGCTTCAGCCCCAGGCCACTCTTCTGCTGCAGACAAGTGTTCACGAGCTCCTGTGCCAGTTAGAAAGTGCTTGGGATGGAAAACTGCTGCTTTCTGCGCTGGATGTCCCCAGAATTCTGCACAAAGTGATTGTTACTTGACATTTTTGGAATGGCCACTGAGAATTAAGGCTTTCTTGCTGAACCTCGCTGTCTCTGCTCCCCCTAAATAACCACATTTCCCTTAAACTCTTCAGAAAATATCAGCTTTGGTGACTCAAACGGGGTTGCAGCTTTGAGTCTGATGGGACCTAAAGCAGGCTGGGAGCAGAGGGCTCCCTTTGCAACCCCTTGCAGAGCAGCAATCAACTGCACTATGAGTCTTGTGCCTTGGTTGCAATTGCCCTTGTGTACTCCTGTCTGTCCTGGTGGTCACTGCCATGCGCATGGGTGGCTTTTCTTTAACTCACTTCTTTTAAGTGTTCCAGTTCTAGCAGGAACAGGTCAGGATCAGCGCTTTGCTAAGCCCTTCTCCTGGATTAAGATCCCCTTTCAAGTGCCCGTTATCTCCACCATGCAAAGACAGTGTAATCAGGCGGCCTCCCACGCTCCCCCTTCCAAGCCTGAACAGACTGATCCCGTGGTCCGTGGCTAAAAGGCCTTTCCTAAACCTTCCATCAGAGCTTCGCTTGCGTACCTGCTCTGAAATGGGACCGTAATCACGAAAGGAGTCTTAGGCTAAAGTGATTTTCTAAAGCATGACATGGAGCATTAAGGATTTTGTGGCCAATGCAGAGCAAAATTTTTTTTTTTTTTTCTTTTTTCCCCTATCCTGTCTCTTTATTCTTGCCTTTTTGCATTTGCTTTGGTACCTTAGCTGCTTTAGCGCCAACTTGATTCTGGTTGAGATGCCCTGCAAGGCCTGGAGGCCGAGGTGTCAACTAGTGGCACCGAGCTCTTCATCAAGATCAGAGTATTAATAGTTCCCTTTAATTTCAGGTCACATTTGGGGAGCAAAACACAGAGAGATGTGTGTGCTGGCAGGTGCCAGGGAGACATCAAGTTCAACGTTCAACACAGGATGCATAAGGCTTTCCCCAGCCAGTATCAGAGCTATAGGGCAGGAGATATTAGACAGCAGGTTATATCGGTTCCCTCTTGGGGATAATATCAGTTTTTCTTTGTCTTACCCGAGTGAAGAAAACAGTATCCTGAATTCTTCAATGTTAGTGATGTGAAATCCCCACAGGCTAGAAATCTGCTTCTCCCCCATCCCAAGGATATGAAAAAAATATTCTATATGAAAGGAGAAAATAAAATTAAAAAGGGAAAGCCCAGATTTTAAATAAAACTGTCTGCCTCCACCCAAGGCGATTGAAGCGTCAAGGATCAGTATTAGTCAGGGAGTCCTTATCCTGCATGGGCAAAAGGAACTTCAGAAATGCCCAGTGTTTCTGTCTTGGATGCCAGAACTGCTTGAGCAAGGACAGGAGAAGCCACCATTAAATCCACATTAGATTAATATTTATAGTGATGTAAATGGTGAGGAGATAATCTGCCTTCACACTGACACCTCAAATCCTGGGAGATCCCAGTTACAGGAGCTGGATCTGCACCCTCCCATGTCCTGGTTTACACTAACACTGTCCAGAACACAGCAGGGCTGGAAAATCCCCACGCTCTGAAGCTCCTGCATGTAAATCTCAGATAACTTCAAGTGGCCATTAATGCCTTTTGGCTCCTTTTGAAGCAAGTTTCCACCCTTGCAACGCAGCTTGAAGTGTGTGCAGGGCAGTGGGGGCAGGAGGGTGGGAATGGAAGGATATGAGAAGATCCGAGACTGGTTTGATAGTGATATTCTCACACAAATGAGTTTGTGCAGACTCATTCCTGGGAATGCTGCAGTAGGAACAGTGGTGCTACCTGCTCTGTGTCTAGTTATCCTCTCTGACAGCATCAGACAGTGCAAGGAATCCTGTTATAACCAGCAGTTTATTTCCCGTGCAGTTAGTTATGGGTTCATAGTTACTAGTTTAATCAGGTAAGTTTCTGCTTATTTTTTATCAAACATACTGCAGGTAAAAATAAAGAAACAAGATTTTTACCAACTATAGCAAAATTATAACAAACAAATCCTCTTATTTTCTAACAACTCCCCTGCCTTTCACTGAAAAAAAAAAAGAAAAGATAATCTCTTAATTTTTCTGGTTATCTGGAGATAAAAGGCATTAGCCCAAATTTGAGCTTGCTAAAATGTTTTTCTAAGTCCAAATTAAGGAGAGGACTAGGACTGAAATACAAGACCCAGAAATACGAGCCCCACCAATGAAGGCAAGAGCAGAGCTGCAGATCTGGCTGCTGTGATTACCTTTAGAAGGGAAAGGAAGAGTAAATTCAGTAGTACGAATTCAGGCACGCTTCACCTCTCTGAAATGGAGATTAAAATAGAAAGGTTTCTTCCGGAGACGATAAAAATAAACACAAAAGAGGACACTTCAGATGCGGAAGTATAAATACCACTGCCCTACAGTATGAAACCCTCATCTGCTTCCACGAGTTATGTCAATCAGCAAGCATTGCTTTCCTGGCTATTGCACTTCAAATGAAAGGATCTTACGTTGTCCTGGTGAGGAGCTGAAGGCAAATATTCCTAACTAGAAAATGGGTTGGCTGTGGCATGACACAGTTAGCATGTGGCCATGCCCATTTGGCAAAACAAAATATCCCTTAACAGCTCATTAAGGTTTGTTTTCCTTTCTCTCCATTCTCATTAATTTGTCAGGTCAAGGATTTTTTTTTTCTTTTAGTTTTATATTCTTGCACTCTATGAGACGCTTTCTATTACTTGTTCTATCTCAGCCTGTATAGAAAAACCCACTTTGTCATAATGTTGTCCCTTGAAATCTTCCTCTGATAGCAAAACGATGGCCTGGTTGCTCAATTCTATAGAAACCTTCTGTATGAAAAGTAAAACTTGCACCTTCTTTATACTGGAGCGAAGAAAACATGTAAATGTACTATATTTGCAAATGATCTCCTGTCATTCATAGGTGGAAATTCTTCTCTAAGGTGTCTGGCGTGTGACAGTAAATAGGGTGACTGACCTCATAATATGCCATTTTACAAGTCTATTTATTTTGTTGGTTTGTTACTTACCTATTTGGGGATCTTTATGCTTCTGTAGTTCTGTTAGCTCTGCTGTCTGATCTGAAGAACCACTGTGGTAATAAATTCCACAGATATCTTTGGCCTGGGGCCAAGTATAATGAACTTTTTGGAAAAAATGCAGCAAAACAGAACAGAGAATTAAGTGGTAGAAACCTATGGGCCTGTTAAGTATATTTTTGGTGAAGGAATTGCATATGCAAAAGTACACCTAGCTTTGGGATATGTGTCTAATGCTGTGTTGTACACAGGAGCTCTAGAATTGTAATTTGTCATTACTTGTAGTTTGTGCATGCTCCAGTTTTAATCCTCCTTTCCCTGCCGTCTGCAATGGATTCAGCTGCCGTGAATCCAGCTCCAAATGTGAACAAACCTACCGTCTCCTAGCCAACTGGTTATGAGAATGAACCAGATGTGCAAGCTACATTTGGGTTGGACTTTGGTATAATGAGATTATATGGTTGTTTTTATGTTCAAGGGTGTCAGATACCCCATTCATTACCTCTCTTCCTCATCCCACTTTTCTCACTCATCTTTTTCCCAGTGCTGCTGTCTGTGGGTTGCCTTGCATTTCTGAGCCACAGCCCATAGAGTCGGGGTTCAGTGCTCGTGCTACCCCCATGTATTTAGTACCAGCTGGGGCCCTTCTGGATGTTCGGGACCAGAAATGCCTTTTCCTGCAGCTGGATGAGTGTTTGGCCTTGGGAAGCTCTTGTGTCCATAGGGCAGCAAACCCCTCACATCCACTAAGGGAGAGAGCCACACATGATGTCAAACCAATGATCAACATGAAATGATGTCCAAGGAGGGCACATGGAGATGTGTCACTCCTTACCACTGGAGAAGAACAACTTCCACAGAGTGACTGTGGGACACCATTAAACTCGAGAAGGAGCTGAGGTGCCCTCCTCTCTCCAGAGACCTGCAAAGACATTCGTCCCTGTGCTGCTCTCCCTTGGAAATAAAGTGGCTTTTCAAAAATGGGGACGAAGATGACAGTAAACATATGTTGTGCTCTCTGCTAGCTGCTGTCTGAGGTTTTACTCCTCGGGCATACTGCTGATTCTTGTTGTACTTCCACACTTCACTTACTGGGCCGAAAAGAGGAGCAAAAGGGCAGAAGAACAGGGGGAATGTTAAGACCAAGAACAGCATTCACCACCCACAAGCCCTGGTTTCATTTTATTTTTTGTGGCATGCTTATTCTGGGGAGGGATGTATGCAATGAGAGGATTTACTGATCCAATTCCTTGCTCCTATACAGTCACTTCATCATTTGGCCCCCTGCTTCTCCAAAATTGAGTCTTACAAAATCATTTTGGCCATCAGCTGCAGCTTCTCAGTTTCCATATGCTCCCTGACAGCTCCAACAGCCCTGACAGCATGGGAGCCCTTTACGCATAAGAGACTTCTCTGTACCAGACACCAACTTGCTTTCAGAGTTCTGGTGCAACACAGATTTTCAGATTTCTTCCTTTCACTGAGAATAACTAGCCCACGAAAGCAGCAGGAGTTTAACCGTTCCATGCAGAATCTGACGCTTGTTGTCAAAGAATTACCTCTGCAATGGCAACGAGATGCAGTGTGGTCTGCAGAACAGCTGATGCAACACTGGTATACCGTGAAATGACAGAAATTTGGATAAAGTCCTAAAGGTCTCCAAAGCTTTAGAATATGTGGGTTCTTTCTGACCAGACTTGGGCTTAGGACTCTGGTTTTAAATAGCGCATCTGGGACACACAAGCAGAGAACAGAGACCTTGTGTGAGAAGAGTAAATATTTCTCTCTTTATAGGACTTAGAATTTTTTGTTCACTTGCAGAAGAGAAGGCTGTGTGGCACCCTGTGTCTTATCTAATGCCTTCCTTTGGATCCACGACATCTCACTTGTTGCTTATGCTGCTTTTCAGAAAATGGAGACTCCACAACCTTCTCCAGGTGGTGTATTTCTGTGCTTCCACTACTTGCAGCATTTGAACAAGGTCTTACTGCATTTGAAGTGTGCTGATCTATCTCTAGAACATATATAGAGTTTTATTACTTTTATTTTATTGTCTTTCACATGTGAGAAGGATGCCCCCACCCCCAATCTTTTCTTATCCTGTCTAGACTGCATAAACTGGAATTATAAAATATTTTTTGGAGCAGGCTGGACACTGATCCTGAGAGGCCGCTTTGCTCTCTGGCTCATATAGAGACCCCGCTCTGGGGAAAATACAGACTAAATGGTATTTATTCACTATTAAATGGATTGAATTACCACATGCACTGGAGAAGATGCAGCACTAGTTTTTGGCATCTCTACAGGTTCCTAAAGCTCTTGCTGCCTCTTCTGTCTTGGTAGGGATGTACTGGTATGTTTTACACTGGGTAGATCACACTGGACACCCACCTATTTGTCAAGTGACCTGCATTTTGTCTCCTGGCGCTATGGAACCTGAGGATCAGACGATCTCCCAGTGAATAATCCCTTGATACCTGCAGTGAAGGAAGAGCTGAACCCACTTTCTGCACACCAGGGCTTCTGCCCATACTGTGGCACACCAAGTGCTCATGACCATGTACAGCTGTGCACCTAGTACAAGCACAGACCTTCTGCTCTGGGCTTTCTTCCTGCAGCTCCCAACTTTTTTGGACTGCTTCTCCATCGTGTGCTCATTCTTTCATCATGTGCTCCTGCAGTCTCTATGCATCAGAGCTCCATAGGGCTGCCATATATAGTCACATATGGAAGAGCTGCTGTGACAGAACAATGTTAAACATGAGAAGAGTCAGATTTATTTATTTTCTCCGACTGCAACTTTTGCCTTCTGGGCAAGCACTGGGGACCTGCCCTGCAAGCAGTTACCAGTTGAACTCAAGAGCCAAACTTCTGCAGCTGGAGTTATAAACAGCTCCTTATCTTTGTGCTAGACACAGAGGGTGACTTCTTTGACATTTTCACCACCTTGTTGTAAAATAGTTTTAAAAACTGCAAATGAATGATGAAAAGATGGGCAGAAACACTTCAAACAAATTTTACTTCTAAAGCTTCTGCTAAAAACAGTCTTTTCCCAAAATGGTCATCTTGGCTTTTTACTTGCATGCAGGCTTAGAGCCAAGTGGAGTTTAATAGCAGGTACATAATATCCTGCTGCTTAAGAGTTCTTTTTTAAACCAAAAAAATCTGCACCTCTTCTCCTTTTTCTTGCTTTTCAGAAGAGTCACATCTATGAATAGAAAAAATCCCTAGTTTTGCTATATTCTGCTAATTTATTGTGGTTAAAAATGGCCTTACCCTTTTTTAGGATGCTGTACTTTTTTTGCTGCAGTTTCACTTTTTTTTCTTTCTTTCTCTTTTTCTTTTTTTTTTTTAATGTAAGAAATGAATGTCCCAGACCTCCCAGAGAATTTTGCAATTATTTTCCTACTGTTGCAGCTAAGTGGGCGCCGTTCTGCATATTGAAGATGACCAAAAGTCAAAAACTACCCCCACCCTGCCTGATGGGAATACATCTGCAGCACATACTGAAAGCTAATTTTAGGGAACGATATTACTCATTAAAATCCCAATGCATAAATATTTTAATTCTCAACATCTTTTTCTCACGTAAGTTAATGTTAACTTTACATTTATAGATTGTGCATGTGTGTTTTGGGGGTAAGAGACAGAGATGGGAAAGAATTTTGAGGGTGTCTCCTGTCCCTGATGGAATTAGCTTTTGATTAGTGGAGGGCGAGGATAGCCTATAGATCTTTTCAGATGGACTGTCCTCTTGACTTGGTTTGACATATTGAATTTAGAGGTTCTCTAAATTCCACTGGTGTTAGTACAGAATGCAAGTTTAGTTGTACAATGTGCTGGTGATTTTTTTTCTATTTGCAAACATCTTTTTCTCTTAACTAAGACCTTAGGCAGGCTTGGTTCTGCTACAAGACCAGGTTATGAGAAATGAGAATATAAGTGTTCCTTTCATGTGAGGAATTGCTTTTATATGTGACAGAAACGCACAAAAGCTCAGCACCTTCCACATAAAGCCTGTTTTGTATTCGGCTGCCTCCTGCTGCCACTCCAAATCAGGGAATAATTGTATTAAGAATAGTTGAATCAACAACAGACTTCATCTGAATGTGTTTGCCTGTAAAGCTCTCTTTGCACAGACATGCAGGCCAGTTTATTTCGGTGACTCAATGATCAAAGGCACAATACAAAGAGCCAGTGCTGCTGTGTGCTGCAGAGGAAGGCTGGAAGTAATTTGGGTCAACTAAAGTTAGAAACCGTCCCCCACCTCATAAGACAGATGTGAGCTTTGAAGTCAGGGAGATTATCAGCAAGACAATCCAATAGAACCAGTTTACCCCAAACCAGTTTCTAATTTGTTGACTTCATGCTTGCGTAGGACTCGCGTTACTGGGTCAGGATGAGAGCCTGCCCGGTCCCATAACCTGCCCTTGTCAGAGGTCAAAAAGAGATGTTAGAAAATGTAAAGCACTCGAGCTGCTTACGCTGCAGTGTGCTCCTGAGAAACAGTCCTTCCTGATGCAAGGTGACCAACCTGGGCAGAAGATCAGAAGGCTTTAGGGCCCTTATATATGTGTGCTCCATCCAACGTGAGCAGAAAAACCACAGCTCTGTACACACATGACTTCAAGTCTACTTTTCTTCCTTCATCTGAGTACTTTGTCTTCGGAGGCCATTAGATAGATAGGTTTTGCAGAAAGGGGGCATAGCCAAGGCTGTATGGTTGTCGTGTGCAGCCGATCTGCCTAATGACTTCTGTTCACAGAATAAATGGCCTTTTAGAAGGAAATCTTTGTCTCTGCCTTGTGCAATAGATGGATGCTGGCTTATTTGGGAATGAGACACTGGTTGGTCCTTGATGTCCTCCTCCTCCCTGAGCATTTCTAAGGTCAGGGCTGTGGTTAAAGAGCATGGCAGAGGCCAGATTAAATCCACATCCCACTGCAACTGGAAAGAGGAGCTTTGATGAAGCCACTCTTATGCACCTATGTGTGCTCACTACCTCTATGTGTCTCTTTCTTTGATTTTTTTCCTGGATGTGAGAAGATATTTGGCTCGGTTCCTTTGTGCTGTTTTGATGAGTAACTCTACTGTTGGGGAAATCCCTGACGCATATGCCTGGCGTTTCAGGCAGTTCCCTACTACAGACTTGTAGCTTCCAAGAGAGAGATGATTGCAACACAGTCTATAATCCATGTTATCAGTGAAATAGGCCCTGCTCTAGATATACTGCTATCTTTCCTTTCCAAATAGCCTCATGGCAACCCTTGGTTACACATTTCAGCCTAATGAGTGGCTGCAATAGCTTGGTCTGTTCTTTCTCTGCAAGTATCTAATGTCGCAACATGCAGATATAAGGCAAGCAGAGGCTGAAGCAGAATGCACTGGGCAGAGCACACCCATTCTGCAGTGCCCAGCCCAGCAAATATACTGGTTCTGTTCCTAGTGTATTGATGTAGCTGGACCTAGGGTTAAATTACCTTAAAAGCTCTCTGATGACAGCTCAGGCAGTGGTTTATGCAGCCAGAGAACAGCTTGTGTAATAGAGACACATTGCTCCAGAACTTCTCCCCAGCTTTCTTCCTTACATGTCTGGCAGGGACGTAGGGTGACATTGGTCTAAGAGGTTACCTTGGCCTCTACAGGCAACTTTCCTTCCTTTCTTACCAAGTCACAGGGACAGAGAGGCATTACTTATGTAGTGCACTTGCGTAGTACATGCACTGATGCAAGCACTAACCATCTACTTGTCTTCTGTTGAAGATCCTCCCAGTTCTTCTGAAGGTGGCAGGGACAGTGGGTGATAAAATAAGTCCTCTTACGAGCAGAGAGCTTAGAAGAAAGGACTATATGGCAAATATTGAAGCAAATTCTCTTGTATACCTGTGTATATATTCAAGGATAAAGTGACAGGAGATGGCATGCATGTGCTAGAGGTTTCCAAAGAAAAGACTGAAAGTCCCTCTCTCTCAAATCTATCTCCAAAGACCAAGCCCTTATCTTGCTGATTGCTATTGTTTTTCATTTGGAAATCCTTTCATCCTTGTTTTTCATTTGGAAATCATTAACCTGTCTGGCTTTAAATGCTTTCAAAAAATGAGCCCTAAGTTAAGTTAACACTTCAGCACAAATGCTCAAAGCAGAGAATGGTAACGGGTGGACAGGCTTAATACTGAATGATGTTGTTAATCAGAACTATAATTTGAATACATATTCAAAGAACGTGGTACATCAGTAAACTTGAGGAAGGCTCAGGGGTAGCAATTTGCAGGCTGTTAGGCTGTAAACTCCCACAGGTCTCTATTGGTTTGGGATTAAGCTCCATGTGTGAATAATCATCTAATTAATCACCTCAGGCAGGGTGTTTTGAGGCCTTCAGCTGTGTTCTTGTAGCAGGTGTAAAGTGTAAGCACGACGTGATGATGCTTCATTAATAGTTTGCTGCTCAGTTGGTTCCCTTTCCTGAGGCTGGCTCTGGAAGCGTGTGCTTAGGCTGTGCTTTACTGGCACATGGGAATGCAAAGCCAATGGTGATGAACGAGATCTACAAGACGCTTTTGGACTTCCTAAAATACCAGCTTTCAGGGAAAGGTATCTAAAATGTTTCTTTGAAACTGTTCAGAATAAACTTTAGAAAACATATCCTCTTAAAATTGCTGACTGAAAAAAATAGTTGCTGGCTTTCTGATCTTGCACTTCGTTGTAACTTGCGGAATGTTTTTAAGACCTTTAAAACTATGTAAGAAACAAATGAATATTAATATTCATATTGTAAGCAACTATCTGTTTTAAAGGTACTGTTTGCCATAAGGCTATGGATTTAATAGGTTTTTACAGTATTATCAATAGCAAAATATTGTGACATTGATCTGCAGCTATAAAGAACAATCCAATTATTGTTTGATTGAGTCAAAGCAGTTAGTCAGCAAAGAGGGAGTATAACTAGTTGAAAACATTTGACAGATTTACAAACAACTGAAACTCGTGTTTTGCTTTCTTCCTATACCAGCTGACTCATAAACCTTACCCTAGCTGGTGATTAAGGGTAATGAACAACAACTCATAACATGGTGAAAGTGCAAAAAGCCCTTTGGAGCCTGTGATTAAGGTAAGGATATCATGTGAATGGTGAGTTTACTTTTGAAATGTGCAAACCCATCTACCTGATCGTCATTTAGATTGTGCTTAACGGTTGAAATATATGCACACCGGTCTTTGTTCTGTGCATGTTATTTCATGTAGTTATTTCTTTAAAAAAGGATTCCAAAAGTGCACTGCTGCATCCAAAGTGTAGGAACTTATGTGTCTTTAAAAGAGATGGTAGAGGTGACATAAAGCTTTGCTACTAGCTGTTCAAATTAAAAAAAGAAAAAAAAAGGAAAAATAAGACTTAATCACAGCTTTTCTCAGAAATAATACATACTTCTGCTAAGCTCAAAATGTTTTCTTAAAACCTTTTTCTAATTTTTGAAATTGTATTGCATTTTGCTGATTATGTTCATGAGAGATGAAAAGATTCCAGCTACAACATTAAGTCTGAGCCTAAAGGACCCAAAGACATCTAGCTTCATGTTGGATGAGTAGCTAATACCTT
>JAVCKT010031320.1:33286-55415 GCA_032273925.1 Rhynchotus rufescens | reverse complement strand
ATCAGCACAACTAAACCTTTTCCTGTGATCCTGAGTAGCTTCTAAAAATACCATTAGAAAGCAATCATTTTTATCTTGATTTTCAGATATGCGATTTCAGTGTGTTGAGTAGATGTAGTTCTGATCCCACTCAGTTGAATCCCACTTTGCAATTCCACTTTAACTTTGGTAAAAAAATACCTTCTATAACAGGATCAGAAAGCAGTTTCCTGTGTATTTTTATGAGGATGTTATGAAAATTAGGGATGCATTTTTGACCCCATTTAATCTCCAAGCATCTGGCTTGCACTGTTCTGTTTGGTGATGTTTCTTTTCTCCAATATGACTTTGATAAATACTTTTGGTAGGCTGCTTACCCTATGCAATTCAAGGCATTAGAGTTATTTACTACAGTCCTGCAAACTTTTCTATTGTTTCCACTGTCCTTTGTATCAAATAAGTTGGAGACCAGCACCAGTTTTGCAGCAGATTGATTATGTGGCTGCTGATGGCTGCTGCTTTTGCTAGTTTTGAATTTCAGTTCAGAGTAAGAAGAACTGTGCAAGTACTATAAAATTATATCTTTCTTGCTTTTATTTTCCCTTTCCACATGATGCTTTTATTAAGATGATATACTATTTTTATTTGCCATGAAATCTTAGTTCCACAAAACTAATTTACTTCAGATGGCAATACCTGACATATGAATTTTTAAGAACTTTGATGTCCTACAGGACAGAATTCTTTTCATGCACCTTTAGTCGACAAGCTGTATTTTTACTGTCAGTAATATTTGCTGTATAGTTTTTTGCAGTATAGTAGTACCCCACTGTGAGCAGATACCCATTGTAGTAGGCACTAAACCAACATTTATTAACAGAATTCTTGCCCTGAAGAATTTATGGTCTGAACAGACAAGGTAGACGTACACAGAAGAGTGGAAAAGGAAGGACTGTTTATTCTTCTTTTACGCACAAAAAACTTAGATGCAGGAAAATGAAAGCTGAGAACCACAAGGGCATTTAGCCACCTAACTGCTCTGGAAATTAACTAATAATTGATTCAAGGTCCATGATCACTCTTTATATTAAACTATCAGGAAGGAAGACACCAAAGTTGGATATGAGCTTCCAAATAAAAACATTGGCACGAACCCAAAAGAACATAAACCAGCCAAGAATAAATACATATGGCGAATCAGGAGGTTTCCATCTATCAGTTTGAAAACACTATTCCAGTATGAGAATTGGCAGGAAAAAAAGCTAACTATATTCATGGAAATTTATAGTACAGTGCCCTGAAGATCTAAGAAATTAAGAGGTGTCTCAGAAATGTAGGCAGGCAGATCCTGGAGTTTCATCTTTGACCTTGAAATCTTAGGTTAGCGGCTTCAAAGTCTCATCTTTATATTACGGTTTTGTTTGTTCTATAAGCAGTTATAAATACTGAGTTTATAGTGCCTTTCTTTAACACGAGAAATACCTGTCAGAGGTACAGAAGCTCTATGAAGTCTGCTGTGTTTGCTTATAGCAAATGGGCTTTTTGATCTGCAGGAGATCTTGGGCTTCTGATCCACTTAGGGTATGCGCAGAAAGTGGAAGATAACCTGTAGGAGCATAAAAATCCAATGCTGAGCTTCATGTAGGGGCTTGCACAAAAAGCTCTTTTGTTGGTCTAGCCTTAGAAGACTCATTGAAACTCTTAATGGACTCAAGAGGAGACAAATATTTTGGAACCTGATAGTGCATCTGCTTATGCCAGCAAAAAACAAACAAAAACAGATCAAATGTAATGTTTATAACCTGGAGATTATATTCAGACTTCGTTATTTGCTGTGCTGCTTATTAGCAGCTGATATAAGCCAGCTCATTCTATGTAAAGCCAACACTAAAATCAACATCAGTTTGTCGAGGCAATCAAGCAGCCACTGTATTTCAGAGAAAATTTAATGCTTCATAATTTGTGATAAATTTCTTATTATTTTATTGATACGGTTTACAGCATGTAATAGGTCATTGCAAGGTCTACATACAGTTTTAAAAGTTAATATTTTCCTAATAGCAATTCGCTTGAGACATATCTCTGTAGTTTCTAGTTTCAAAGATAGGAACTGCTTTGACACCACAGCATAGGGGAAAATGCCCGATGATTAATGAGTGATGCTCAGCTCAGATAGCTCCAGTGAAACCATGAGACCTGCGCCAGTTTATATCAGCCGAAGATCTGACCCAGTTGGTATAAAAAAAGGCAAGGCAAAATAAATACAAGTATTTGATGTTGATCAAAATGTGCCTGCAGTCAGTGGAGACAGAGCCCTTGCAAGTTTTCCTAACTTTTTTGACCCTGAAGAAGAACTTTTTTACTTAGTCATTGAGCAAGGCAATGTACAGTGAATGATAAATTACAAAAGAAAATAATCTGTTGTAGTAAAACCTGGGCAGAGTCCCAAGTATTTGTTCCTAAAATATTTATTTTTCCTCAGCTATATTTATGCCTGAAAAGTGAGAGTTCTAAAGCCAAAAAAAAAAAAAAAAGTGTCCATACTTTCACTTTTTGCAATCTCAGTATCAGATTCTACAAATTCCACGTTCCTTGCTTGAAAATGTCTGCAGAAAGATTCCTGAATTCAGAGTCTCAATCTCCTATCACATTTCTGACATGGAAGGTTATTTAGTTGCCCAGAAAAGAATCTGTCATAGACCAGGTGACAGGTTGGTTGCACCCTTTGAATACCAGCTCAGTACAGTAAATACCCGGTGTATGTTATTATAACATAAAAAGTTATGGCTGGAGAAACTATATTAATTTTTATTTGCTAAATAATTGTTAAGTCACAGACAAATATAGAATTTGCTGTTAATTCGAGGGGGAGGGTGTGTTTTTTATTCCACTGGTTCACTGGTAGAAAGCGCCAATTAAAAATATTAGTTAGGAAAATTATGGTTTAAATAATGAAGCCAGTTAAAAAAAAAAAAAAAAAAAAGAAAGAAATGTTGAAATTCTGTGGAGCCACAGGGAGGGAATAGTGTGTTAAGGGGTTGAGTGTGTAGCCCCCCGCGTGCTCTGATAGCTGCAACCCGGGGATGAGGTAGAAGAGCGAGAAGCAGCTGAGCGAGGGACAGCCCTGGGAACAGGGCTGCTAAGAGAGGCCAGGCAGCAGCACTTGGTTTATTTGCCCTCTTCACTGACAGCCTGTGTTTGAACAGTGAGGATGCTCCTAAGAGGAGGATACAGGGATAGCCAAGAAGGTTCTTTAATACACGTGATTGGACAGATGGTCCCGTCAGGGTGGGGAAACTGAGGCACAAGTGGAGGGAGGTGGGGATGCTCCTTGCCCTGCAGTGGAGATTTGCCCTCTTTGCCTAAACCTCTCTCTGAAGGTCCTGTCCAGCTGTGCTTTCCTACGGAGGGTGACGTGAGCACAGGAGCAACCTGAAATGTGCCTCACGTGTCTCGCTAAAGGTGATATATACATTATAGATGATATTGGCCCCTGGGGCGCTGCAGAGGCCGTCTGGGAACTGACCCTATGGAGAGATTCCTTGTGCCGAGTGGTCTGGGTGTGTGCTGGGGCCTAGCCCCATTATAAGGAATGGAATATATGGAATCAAAGTGAAATTCTATATGGGACTAGAAATGGGGTGGTCTTTAAAGCAGGGTGGTCTTAAACCAGGGTTTAATGTATGTACAATATACAAACATTTTTGACAGACCATTAACACCTATAATCTTGTAAATATTTGCAATTTTCTAGATCATAAATATAGCTGCATAAGCAGTTCTTTCAGGACATCATTTATACTCCATTAAAGGTTAATTTACAAGTTAGTACCTTATAGAAAGAAGATATGTGTACTTTTATGTTAACTTTCTGTAAAGGGAGACTGGTGTCTCCAGCAGCAATTTGTAATTCTCCTGTGACGCTCCCAGTGGCACTATTCAAAGCACTATTTGAATGCTTTTCATCAGCTCATGTTCACAGCAAACTTAATCTTCTGTTTTGAAGACAGAGGGGGAAGGAAAAAGGAAAAAAAAAAAAAAAAAGAGCAAGATCTTAGGTCTTCTGTCTGCGTTCCCAAGCATCCAACTGTTTGTTTGAACAGTCTCCCCTGACACACATGCCCATTTGTCACCGCGCCGCTGATACCTGCTGCCCTGTGAGCCCAAGCCACCAGCCCGGCCCGGCCGGCGTCTCGCCCTCGAAGGGGGCAGGGAGCTAAGAGGTAAATAGGAGGGGATCGACTCTGGGGGCTGGGACTTTATTCACGGTGATGGCATTTGTGCTTTGGAAAGATCAAAGGGCAGAAAGCAGGGGAGCGGGCAGAGAAAGAGAATTGTTCGCTGTAGAGCGAGGCTGGAGCTCTCAGAAGTGGCGGGGAGGAATTAAGTGCCTCTCTGCACAGTTGATCATCGAACTTTGAAATCCTGAGGAGAGGGCTTAGAGAGCGATCTGCAAAGAAGGGAGAATAGCCGCTTATACGGCAGGACTAGGGCAAGAGAATGAGTAAGGAAAGTGCCAAATGAAACGTCTTTTTTTATCATCTCCCCTTACTCCTCTCAAGACAACATCCTCTGTTGAGACTGATAGTTAAACAAATGATTGGTTTAAAGAAATGCAGTTAGCAGATGTACAGAAAGTGATGTGTTATAAATATGTACACCTCATTGTGCATTACTGGGTTAAAAGAAAGATTTCCCAAACAGTATCGTATGGGTTCCTGCCACCCTCTTGTATGGATTTATTCAACTTCCCAAGAAGAGAGGTGAAGGTTTTGTGCTTGTTACTCACCTGTGTAATAGATATTTCTCTTCGTTGTTCATATCTTGGTAGTCTAAAGGTTTCAGGAGCCTTTTTTTCTATTTCACAAGTTTCGGTGCAGGCTGCAGAACAGCCTAAGCTTCAGTTCAGCATCCCTGAGGTTGTCTTGCTGGTGGTGTCGTACTCAGAATGGCAGGGGAGTCATTACGGTGACTTCACAGCACTCTGAAAAGAGCTAACCGGGAATTTCTATTGTGGTTTTTACTAGAACATTCTTTGTAAAAATTCAAGGTTTTTCTTTTTCTTTTTTTTTCCCCAAATTATGTCAACATTTGCATTAGTAATTTTCTCAGCCCAGGCTGAAATATCTGACTAAAGAGAGATGCCAAAATAACGAGAAGCTTTAACTACTGTGCATAGGATTTGTGATCTTCCAACTCATGTTTACATTTCTTTTCTGAAAGAGGTGGGTCAGAGAGTAATTAAAAATCTGCTGGGCTGCAGACAGGGTGTGCAGTAGGAATGAACTTCCTTCATATCAGGTTAGTGCTCTAACTGGAGTAATATAAAGCCCAGCCAATCTGTCAAAACTACCCCACTTCATATAAACAACTGCTTAATATATCAGAGAGGAACAAGAGTGAAAAGCCTTGGGTTTGTTTCAGTATTCCAGAATTCAGTGCTTTTTATTTCTACACAGCACCAAATATCAGCAGTCCTTGTGAGGTACTGCTTTTGTCCTCGAATCAGCCTGTTCTGCAGGCAACTTTACTAATTCAATCCTACCTTTGAGGTCGAATGAAGTAACTGCCCCCGTGAGGCCCGGATGAATTGGCAAGTACTTGAAATTTGGGGTGTGACGCACACAAGGTTGCTCTGTCAAGTGGAGTGCCGGGCTTGTATATACATTTCAAAAATGTGGTTTTAATTTATCTTGTAATAGTTACCATAAATAGCCCTATTATGGGGTAGGTTGTAAGTGGGTGGGCGAAACAAGAGTAATAATGAAGAAAAGTGGAAAACGTCGCGTTCACCCACATGCTCATCAAGGAACAATTTCTTCCTGCAGTCACTAGCAAAGTGGCCATGGTGAAGTGACGTATGGCTTAACAGCTTTAAAAGTTGGAGCTTTAAAAGTTGGAGTTGATCTTAATGTGTGCAAATCTTTTCACTCTATGTTTGTGTGTGTTGGGCCTGCTTGTAGACCTCTAGTTCTGGATTGCCCACTTGAGGCAACTCAAAAGCAGCATTTAGCTATGGCTCCTCACCCTGCATCTGTGAAAGGATTGTCTAAATTGTCTGATGCCTCCTAAGATAGCTCTCTCCGTATGCTTTACAACAGGTAGCCCTGCAAAAAAAACCTCTACTTCTCCCCTTTCCTCTTTTCTTCTCCCTGCCTCTCACTTCTGCAAATTCCCAGTCCCGCCTGAACTGACAACTTTGTTCCTGCTGCAGAAAGTGAAGCTTGTGCTCACGCGCTTGTGGGGTCAAGCTGTGCACATTGCCTCGTGTCCTCCTCTCATACTTTATATGTAGAAATTTCACTGTGGAAGCTGTTTTATAGAAATAGAGTGAATAAATGTGATTCTCTCTGTTTTCCTGACTGCTTTGTGTCCATTCCAGATTCACACAAGTGCAGAGCTGATTGAGTGTAGTCCCACCAATTACTGTATCTACTCATTCAGCTCAATAAATGATGTTGGCCTCTTTAAATTTCACAGTTATTTGTAAAGGATTTAGACTCCTCTGTAAAAAAATATGTGGCTAGCTTAAACAAAACCGTAAGGTCATAAAAACATAGATGGAAGCAGGATTCATTCTATTTTATTTCCTAGAATGGAAGCAATTTCAGCTACATTAGAAGCTTAAAGGACTGTCTGTTAATAATTACATTTGCAGTTTAAATATCTAGCAAACTTGCTTGGAATTGCATGAAAGCCTGTTTTGGTATGTAAATTGGTGCAAAAATACCGTGGGTTGCCTAACCTTTGAAGGGAGAGTACGCCACAGGGCTGCACGGGAAGCACTGCAGAGGGTTACGCCAGGACACCATTAACGTGCAGCATCTTTTTGAGGATAATTTTGCCTGCTTTATCATCAATGTGCCTTTCAGCTCTCCAAGCTAACAGGCTGTCCACTGGCATTTGAAGAATGAGGAATGGATGTGAGAGAGGCTTGCCAGTGTGTGTGAAATTGATATGTTTTAGTTTGCTTATAACAGAATATAATCTAGGCAATAAAAGCCAATGTTTTCATCTAGACATGGAACAGGGAGGATTTGTTGCTGCAGTAGCAAAGCTAGTGAGCTCTTAACCACTGCTTTGCAGTTTGATCAGAGCTGTCATTCCGGAGTATTATTTTGCTGTGCCTTCAAGTCATTACTTTTATTGCAGTGTTAATGTGCAAGAAGACTTTTTCGTGTTTTCCTGTTATTTCAAAAAAAATGCTTTGACATAATTCCAAATAAAAGGAAGTAGTTTTCCATCATTTCAAAAGTTTCTGGGTATATTAAGTTTTCATTAAATAGTTTTGCTTAAACTAGCTGGTTGCGATTGACTGAGGAATATTTCTTTGGCTAACAAGCAGCTCTGGTTTCTGAAAAAATAGCTTGCATGAATTGAAAATATCAACGGTACTTATTGAATGCATGCTGCTTCTGACCTTTCAGGATGAAGCACGAATAAAAGGAAGAGCTGTCAGATCCATTTATCTTCAATCCCTCTCTCAAGCTTTGTGTTTTTCAGAGTTATTGTGGTCACCATGTAAGGTGACCATCAAAACAACGAGAAAAGCAAGGTCCTGATTTGCCAAGAGTGACACATTTGAATGGTTACCTAAATATTTATTTTTAAAACAGTTCCTTGCAATTAATCAGCACAGGGGCAATAGCTGGAGCATATTGGGACTATAATAAACAGTTGCTAAATTGCAGTGAAGAACTGCCATTTGGGCAAGTTACTGCAAGACTGTATGGCCTTTTCATTAAGCTGGCGTTCCTTACCCTCCCTAGCGTAATAGCTCAGCCAAGTGACAGAGGTTCTTGAGGCTTTCTTGAAAGACAAAATACTCCATGATCATCTACTCGGATGGAGATCCTCTCTTGTCAGGTTGCAGTGAAATACATTGGAGTGTTGCTTTCCTCGTTACATTAGGCTGATGCCACTGTGCTTCATTTAGCTTTAAGAAAAGCAAATTCCTAGTTCACTAGTTCACCTAGAGAGTGCATGCTATTTTTGTAGCTATTTACAAACTGCTGCTGTAATTGAAGAAATGCTTGCCAAGCTAATAGCAAATTCACATGTATTTCTTTCTTTTCATGCAGTTTCCATAGAGCCTAGCATTTTTTTGTTGATTGAAATCTATCAATTTAAACTACAGTTATTTAAAGAGAAGAGACTCTTTCATCACTGGAATGGCGTTTTCACCTGCTTTAATCTCACTAAGTGTCTATCCTTTGGTGCTGAATTAACTTTCAAAATGCGAAAGATTCCTGCCTTGGTCTATCTTGCAAAAATGCTATCCATGCAAAATAAAATTTCTATAGGACTTCCAAGCATTTGGATTGTGTGGCCCCGAAAGATGCCACTGAAAGAGCCCAGACAGATGAGCTGCAGAATGTGCAAACCTGCCTCAAGAAGAGACTTCCACGTGTTGTCTGTGCGGCCCTGCAAACTGCTAAACCCATCAAAATACGTTCTTGAAGCAACAGCTTGGCTCAAATGCTGTTGAAGTTAACAGTGGTCAGTAGCTATGGGTCATGGTTTCTGATCTGTGGCTAATCTTCATGGGTCATTTCTGGAGGGTTTTTTGAAGATTTTTTTTCATTCACGTATTTTTAATATAGCACTTTTTGAGAACTGCGCAGTAGTACAAATTAAATTTTCTAGTCTTTTCTAATCATGACTTGTCAATTGTAAAAAAAGGTGATTTTTTTTTTCTTTCCTATTTGTTCCTGGATTAGTAGCAGTGTAAAATCCTTTGTTATTTGAAATACATGAAATTGCATATCCGTATGTGCTGCATCTTAGAGCCAAAGGCGAAAATGAACTAATACCTTTTCATATAGAACTAATAGAATAAAATTCCATTCTAATTACTTTCATACTTCGCTGACTTTCAGATTTATCTCACAAGCTGTATTTTCTCACCATCTGTGTAGACTATTCAGTTGTTTTAGTTATTCCATATTGAAAAACACTAAAAATCAGTTATATTATTCTGAAGCAAATACTTCAGTGAATTTGACTTTATTGTTATTCATAAATAATCTGAAAACCATTTTCTCAAATGTGATATTAACAGTTATTTATTTAGTAGAAATACTTAGGGAAATACTGTTGTTCTCTGATCTGCCGAAACAGATCATGTGCATTTGAATTTTTGCATTTTAACTTTCTTGGGTTTTGTTTGATGAATATGTATTGATGCAGTGTTTTTCAGTGCAATAATTTCTGTTCTTCTGAATTGGAGAACAGAATGTATGGATCACTGAATACATTGCAGCAGTTGTTCTGTGCCCTGCTTTGCATGGAAGGAAAGTCTTTGTGGTCTGTGTGAAATTGCCTAACTTTCTTATTGTTTGCTCCAAAATACAGTTCAGAGTCATCATTGCTTTGAAAGGTAGGTCAAAGAAATGCAAAGGAATTGACTGCCTGCTCATATCCCAAGCAGTGTAGGCAAATTTGCTGATATTGCTCAAATCTTGTTGTGCAAAGACAACACCCGATCTTAGTCCACATTTCTCAGAGGGAGTACGTAGCTTAATGCTAGCAGAAGAGCAACAGTTCTGGCGTAGGGATCCTGTCCCAGCAGTCCCTGTTCGGGAATGTGGCTGGAAAGCTGCGGAGCTGGGGTCCAGGGCTGGAGCAGGCCCAGACGAGTCCAGTGTCCAAGGAGACAGTTTGTGCTCTCCGTTCATTCAGGAGACCTGCAGTGAGTGAAGCACCATAGGGCATGGTCTGAAGTATTTGATTTAATAACCAGACAAAAAAAATCCACAAAATTTAAAATCTATTCAATATTATGGTAAAGCTGAAAAATTTTAGACATCTCAAAGGGCAGAAGGGCGCCTGCATTAAAACATTTGGGTAATTTGCCCAAGTGTCAGGGGTGTTTGTAAGGGCAGTTCTCTTGTGCAGCATTCAACACCGCTGGAGTTCAGTCTCACTCAGTGTGCACCTGCAGAAGGCCCTGCCTGCACTATTGCCATGCAGGATTCTAGCTCTGAGCAGGCTTGTCGGGTCTTTATGAAATACATGCAAGCAGAGCATGCCACTGGATTTATATAATACAATACAGGAAAGGGTACTTGGTGAGAGTTTTCGTATTGTGTGAATTCAGTTAGTTTTTCCTTTATAGCACCTCATATTTTTTCTGAAGAGAGGTCATTAATCATTCCAAATTGCATAGAAGTTTGTGCGATAGCAGTGAGACCACCAAACCCTGACCCTGGAGGAAATGAGCTCCTAAAGGTGAAAAGCAAGTCTTTTCTTAATTAAGCCACCTAAGCTGCCAGCTTTTACAAACATTTATTAACTCAATTCAGATGAAGTCAGATTAGCACTTCTGGCTGCAGTGAATATGTGTTTCATTGGACTAGAAGCCCTTGTTTTCAAATAAGTACTCAATCTTTTAACACAGCAGCGAATTATTCTGTCCATCTGTCCCTATGACAGCTACAACTGAAGCAGTATCTACATGGTAAAGAACAGACCCTTTCCAAGTAATTCATTTATTAAATCTTACTTAGTAGTTATTATGCAGTCTCACAGGGCAAGCGAGCTTGGTACCATAGGGGCTGCCCCAGCCAGTGCTGTCTGGGCCCTACGAGTTTCAGTAGGACATTGAGAACCAAATGAACCTGGAGCCCCAGCCCAGCTGGAGGCCGAGGCAGCTCAGGGTGCTGTGCCTGCTCTCTGATCTGCAGCTGATTTAACGCTTGCCAGTGATGCTGTCTCTAACAACCCTGTTCTCCCCCTGAATTAGGCAGCCTTGTCCTTTCTGATTTAAGGATGGGTATACGTGAGTAAAGCGGATCCCCCCTGGCCTGTTAGCAACAGGAGGCTTCTGCTAACGTACCAGAATTTGGCTTATACCACAATCCCTTGTGATGAGGTTGCTGTTTATTTTTCTGTTTTGAAAGAAATATTGGCTTGCTTAAAGACTGATGTATTTGCCTTGCAAGACTGGAATATGAATGTAGGAAATAAACCCAAGAATGTCCTGGTGTGAGTCAGATCTTCTTTGACAGTTGAAAAACACCAAGTATTGACTGGCTGCAACCTGCTATGAAAGGAAGGAATTTTTTTCAGATTCATTTCTCACCTTTGGTGCTGGTCAGTGCATCAGTTAGGACATGATGATGTGGGAATGGAAAGACTTTGAACCAGATCTATGCAAAAACACGTTCATGTTTGTTAAAGAGCAGTGTTGACTTTCTCTTCTCTTCTGGTTTGTGGTGGGAGAGTTGTGATCTATGCAGCAACAAAGCGAGGACTGACAATAATGTTGGTTAGTACTGAGAGGCTGACACAATTAATTGGAAGGAAATAGATTCAGCGGTTTTAGGGCTTTCAGAAAGTGATGAGAGGATCTTTTCATGAACTGCTGTTCTAACTGCTACATATTTTAGAAGTCTCTACTGCAATAAAAAGTAATGATTTCTGGCAGAATACATTACAGATCCATATTCTGCACAGGAAAGATTTGGTTGCATTTCCTGCCTTTTAATTTTCCTTTATTGAAATGTTGGCTTTCAGGAAAGAATGATCACATACTTTCAGTTTGCCACTGATTTTCCTGTACTTCGTACTCCCTTGTAAAATAGACATAGTCATGTCCTTGTCTCTACAAATTATTAAAAAAAAAATGTTTAAAACCCCCCCTAATTATGTGCACGTACATTGTCTCCATAGTAAACCTTAGATCTTCATGTTTAGAAAGCTATAATAAATACTCAGCAAAATGAATGTTAGAATGAGCTCTTTAACTTAGTGTGGAGTAGAATTGCCCTGGAAAGGCTGGAGTTACTGCACAGCAGTCATTTCTATTCTGTTTAGGTTTCTGTATTGCTCCTGTGAGAGGATGGTTTGGAGCTCCTCAGAGTTATTTTCATTCTAACTAATAAATGAACAGTCACACTGGAGGAAATGATTGCAGTACCAATCCCAGTCTGCAAAACTAGCAGAGCCCACAAGTGTTATGGGTCTTTGCTGTAAAAATGACTCTTGGGGCTGTTCACAAAAGCGGTCTGGGGAGGCTGTTCTCCTCATGAGTCTGGGATAATATGGATAACTCCTGTTTTGAATACTGCATGTCTGACATAGACCCTCGCTGGCAACAGCTAGGGAGAGTGTTCTCCCTAGGTTAATGTTAGTGTTTGTCAAGAATTCCCCTCCTCCTGCTCCCTGTCCTCAATATCCTTTTTTTCTGGAGTGGTGCTGATGCTTCCTTGCTGTTCATTGAGACGCCTGATTTTATCACTGTAGAACTTGTTGGAGAGAGATCATTGCCTTTAAACAGACTTGTGCTTTTGTCAGCACAAGCAAGCTGCTCTTTGCAGTATCTGTTTAGTGTAATAAATGTTGTTTGGGGTTAAGAGAATAAGAAGCTCTCATTTACTTATCAAAGTTATTTCTTTGCTCAGTGCAAAAAAGAACGACACTTGTTCCGTGCTTTATAATGATGCTTTTATACGTCAAATTCTGAAGAGAAAAATGGATTCAGTTTCAGAAAGGGGACTTACATTAGCAATTACATTGCTAATTTTGGTAAGCATACGTAAGTTACCATGACACCTGTCTATATATATTTAAGGAGCTTTTGGTCTTTTTAATGACTGTCTCACAATCCTAAAATTGCTCTAATCCTGGAAGACAGCATCAGTTTACACCTCTATTTAAAGAAGAACTTTCTCCAGAGTCACGGGTGGTTCTGCTGCTTTCCAGCATTTTCCTGCTCCGTTTTGGTAAAAGCTCTTTTCTTTATTCTTCCCTAATGTAGAAATTGCCTTGCCCTGAAAAGCTGGCTAATTTCTGCTTGTAAAATGTTCTGCTCTCGCTTGGATGAGATGCTGCAGTGCAGCTGGGAGCAGCCGCTGCCGGGCAGTCCGAGGCAAGAACTGGCTCTAGCGAGTGGTGCCTCGACAGCGCAGTCAGCCTGTGACTGACAAAGCAGCACATGGGCGCTGGTGTCGCCAACAGCTTCATTATTTCCGGGATATTCAGCCAGGTAATTTATTTCTAAGGGACCACAGTATCTTCTGATTTGTCTCATGGTCTGCATGTACTGTTGTGAGTTCTCTGAACATGGAGACATTCGCTCCTGTTTAGGGGTTTTCCTAGTATGGAGAAGAAATGCAGGAAATCAAAGGCATTCAGGTCTCTGCTGGTTTTGTAATGAGGCAGCATCTCCATCAGGCAACCTTAGTGAGAAGCTTGATCAAAAGCAGCAGCTTTTTGATTCCTAGTTCAAAATGGAAATGCTGAATCTTTGTGCTAAGGTATCACTGTTAACTTTATCCTCCAGATGACCCAAGAAAGCATTTTGTGTTTCAGATACTTGAGGCCTGATTCTGCTGCTGGATTGAGAGATTGGAGTTTGCCGGGAATTTTCCAATTAGAGACCAGAAAATGAAGATGCAACTTAGTGAAACACAGTCTGTATAGAAACATACCGAGTTTTAAGAATTCTGACCAACATTATTCTGGTTTCCTGCTAGTCCATCTAAAAGGGATGTGCAAGTGATGAGGATCCTGGCTGCAGCGCCTCACGAGCCTCCCTGCAGCACCGGGAGCCCCCAGGCCTCACGCGCTGCCGGGGTCAGCTCTGCAGCAGGGCCTGGATGCCGGTGAAATCCATGGACAGTTGGGAACATTTTAGATTAGGAGCCATGTCTGAGTCAGGGAGCTTAGAGCTTGGGCTGTGAAGCTCAGTTTTGCCTGTTCACTTGGATCACAAGTGTCTTAAACATTTCTAAACATTTGGGAAAATTATTCCATTGGGAAAATTTCTAATCTTTGTCCAAGCACTCTTTTTTCCCAATAAAGAATTCCTTGAGTTAAATCACTTCTGCGACAGATAAGCAAGGGAATGACTTTTTTATGAGTACACTGAATACTTAGGTGCCTCTGTGAACAATAGGTTTTTGGCTGTGGGTTTGGTTCAAGGACACTGTCTGAGGGAACTGGTAAGACAGTAAGATTGGCATCAATGGCCTTGAGGAAACGCGAGCAACTGGAACACAGAACTGGAGGTGATCGGTAAGCAGGGAGCCAGAGAGGCCGTAGTTGTCCAAACCAGCATGGAATTTACTTTGCAAGAGCTTCTGTGTGTAGCAGCTTGAGGCAACACATGTTTGTAGGCCATTTTTTCCTCTCTTCTTTTATGCCTTTAGGTGTATGGGGAAAAAAACACACAAAACAAACATTATGTTGTTTCAAGGAGCTTGCTCTCCATGGTGGATTTCAGACAGCCTGAATCCTTTGAATCATGGCAGCATTTTTGCAATTGATTGGGAAGTCAACTCCCTGTGAAGCTTCAAAATTCTCAGTGTTGGAGAGTATTTCTTAGGCACAAACCTTGTACCTGAATTCTAGACTCTGCCGGTCTCCTGAGCAGTGTCTGTCCAGAACACAAGGGGATATGAAACAGGGAGGCAGAAGTTTTGGCTTCCCAAGGAGGTGCTTGCTCCTGAAATAGCCCATGCAATTAATTGTTGGCCATAGTGGGCTTGGGACAGTGTAGCACGTGTGTAGCTCCTGTTCCATGGACCACATCCTGCTCTTGAAGAACTGAGTGAACACTGCCACCTATTGATTGCCTAAATAAAACGGAATGTCTCCCAGCTGCCCTGGGTTATGCACTGAATTTATCATCATGACAATTCCTGACCTCCTTTCAGAAACATTACCTGTGGCCAGAAGAAACGAGCAGAATTTGGTAAACTAATGGCCATCAAAATGTGCTGCTTGGTTGCTTAAAATTATCTATTCAGTATAAAATTGAGGCTAATACAGGGTAAATATTTTGCTGTATGTGTCAGTTGATCCTAATTTGTATGGCCACTTTAAATGAAATGAGATATTGCTAAACTCCCCTTTTCATACAAATATGCAGCTTTAGCAATAGGAGCAACAGCTTCTGGGATCAGCTCGTGGTGTGTGCTGCGTGTGGGGAAACTTGTAGAATGAGCAGACATGGCATGAAAATCCCTCTGTTGCAGTAGGTTGCTTAATTAATTAAGTAGTAAAAAGTACAGCAAAGGAAATATCTGGCTCAGCTAATTGACTATGAACTATACAGACAAGTGAAGGAATAAGCAGCTGATGTCTGTGAGTCATCTAAAGGAGTCATCAAGGCATAAGAACATGCAGGTTCCTGTCCAAGATCAAACTAACAGTTCTGCTTACATGTGTTTTATCATAAATCCGTACTTTTATTTTCTGTAGGTCTTTTTGTTTCCATTTCCACAGACAGATATAGGTCCATCTTGCATTTATTTGCCCACATTCAATCATGATCTTTGCTAATCTTACGCTTTTTGCTTATAGTAAATTTTTCATGAGCTCTCTTAGCCTAGTAAGTTTTATTTTTCTTCCAGATTTTGAACAGCTGAACAATCAACTTAAATCCATGTAACAAATGGGAAGAATTACCAACATATTCACTAATTATCTTTCTAAGAACTCGAGTTCTTGGGTTGGGAGACAAAACGTCTTGTATTTTACTATTGTACCAAATGATACTTGGGTAGCAGAGAAGTGCTAAGCATTGTGGAAATAGAAATGTCAGCTACAGAATTTCTGCTTTCATTAAGCTGAGAGGAGAAAGCAAAGGAAAAAAATAGGGAAATTTGATCTACAATGGAAAATTGCTGGAAGGTGTTTAAGAATAGACTAGTTTTAATAAATGCACTTTAGCTTTTCGCCTGGAAAATGATGACTAATGATCCTCGGAGCAGGGCAAAAGAGAGAATCTTGTGCAGCTTTAGCCTGTGAGTGTGATAGTGCAGCAGAAGGAACATTTGCCGTGGTGTGTTTCAACACTTGGTAAGTCTAGTCTCTCTCGCTGCATAAATACTTGTATTAGTTCTCAAAAACGGTTTGGTCTCTATCCAGATTGTTGAGAACTGTGTAGAATAAGTTCAAATCCAGTGACACAAATGTCCAGACTAGGTCCAGATTTTGCCTTAAGCAGCTCTGGTGACAGGGGTGCCATTTGCTCTGAGGTTGTGCACCCGGCGGGACGATCAGACCGGTTACCAGCTTTGGGAAGGTTTCCAGTACTTTCCATAAACAAGTAGCATGTCTGACTAGAGCTTGTGAAGCCTTCTATGTATTGTAGCAGTAGCCTTGGTGTCTAATTAAAAGCAAAAAAAAAAATAACTATACTGTAGGACCTAAAAGTTGTTGGCTTTGACAGACCCGGAAAGGATGTCTCCATTTTTTTGTCCCATTGCCACCTGTTAAACAGGAGAATTTGGTTACCTAAATCTCACCCAAGAGACTGTCCTGGCAGGCTGCTGCTCTTCCCAAATGTTGCTTATCTTTGTCCATCCCCTATATTGGTTTTAGAGCTCTGGGGCTGTGCAAGGTTATTCCATCTGCTGGCTTTCCGACAGCTTTGTTGGTTTCCGTGGTATCCAGAGCTTTTTTTTTTTTTTTTTTGCCTGTTGTCAACAATTTTTATTCTGAAATACAACCATTCTAATATTTTGGAAGGCATTAATGCTGCAGGACCCGTTTTAGCTGAAATGTAGGCATCAGTAAAGTATGTTTTCCTTATTTATTTGGTAATATTTTTCAAAGGTAACCTGTTGGGGCTGGAAGCTTTCAAACGATCTTGCAGATGTCCCATAGCTATGGATGTGGTTGCTGCTTTTGTTGCTATGATTGCAGACAGCTGTAGTGTAGCTTGCTTGAAGAAAGAAGAAACAATACATCACATGCAACATGCATTACTGGATAGAGTGCATGATTGGGATTCTTTTTTTTTCCCCCTTTTTATTGGTTTAACATAAAACTAACTGTTTTAAGATGGCAGTATTAATGTTTTTTTGCTCATATTTCATGACAAATTAATTACAATTGCAGTTTTGTTTACTCTGGCAGCAATTATTTGTTCTGCCTGCATGCTGAGCTGCTGATCAGTGTTAAGGGATAACACAAGCTAAAAGAATACAGAAGTCATGGCATTTTTGACTACAGGCGAGAGCCTTATATTCTAGATATTCTTACAGTGCAGTGGTAATTAGTAGAATTAAGGCACCACATTTTTTACTGCGATATGGCATTATTTGCTTTAGAAATTATTTTATTCTAAGATCTAATCAGTGATCTTGGACTTCAGTAATTGCTAGCAATAAGCTTTTTCATTTCTGATCATTCATGCAGTATAAGGAAGAGGTTTGCTCATTCTGCCCCGAGGCTGAGCCAGAAAAGACAGCAAAACCAATGTCATTCATTGGGTGAAGAGAGTGAACAATTACCACCACTTGCTCACATTTTGCCTTGGATAGCCTGAGCTGGTAAGTCAAATTTATTTTTGAATACATGTATTCTTTAATTATTAGTTCTAATATAAAATTGTTTTACATGCATACTTAAGTACGTGTATAGTACTGAATGTTTTCTTGACTTTTGTGTGTGTTTTGCTAAAATCTGAAGTTAACACAGCTATGCTGTGTCCTTCCAGTGTGCCTGTCTGTACACTAGAGTGTTTATGTACCACATAAAACAGACACTGATCTATAGTTTTTTTCCTTTCTCTGCAGTATGATTAAAAAGCAGTGCATCGATAGTAGATGAATATTTACCAATAAAAAAAACCACCTTGTATAAGGACAACATATTTATATTCATTTGTATTTTAAATGGCCTTTTCAGCACACTGCCTTTGGGGAATGAAGAGGTTACTTTAGCCTTTAGAGGTACAAAAAGTCTGATCACAAAGATTAAGCTACACTGTGTGCAGCATGAACTAGCACTGGCTTCATCCATGCTCTAGCAGGGTGACAGCTCCAAGAATGAGACTGAGTTTTGGTGCTTATTTCCAGTGTGGTGCAGTGCCTGTTTCCCCAGAGGTTCAGCTCACTGCTCCTGGTACGAGGGTAGCTGCTGTTCTTGCTCTGTACAGTTCCAGCCTTTAATGGCAAACTTTGTAAAATATTTGCTGACCAACTCTGAATACAAATTGATTATACCATACCCAACTCCTCTGAACTATATTGAGATCTTATTCATTTTATTTTGACCTGTGCCAGATACATATAGAGCTTTTCAAGGTGCAGGTATCATTAGGGTTAATTTTGGACATCACCTGTGCCTAAACTGTCTAAATGGTAACAGTCTTTAATATATTGTTTTAATTTAAGTTGCTGCAGTGATGTGTCATGATGTTAGCATGTTTTAGGCTTCTGTACAGTGACAACGTACATTTTTCTATTTCACCTGCCTGGTGAAATGAGGACATAGTTGCTTAAAAGAAAAAGAAAAGACTTAAAAAAGGAACTCGAAGCTGTTCTTGTGAAATGGTTTGCATCTGTAAAAATAAGCAAATGCCAGCATCCAATAAAAAGAATTATGTGAGTTGACTTGTCTTTGTTTTCCTTATTATGTATTTTACTCATGATTTTACCTGATCTCATTTCCATTGCTCCTCTTGGGAGTCATTTCCACAGCTTAATAAGATCACACGTCCAGAAAGTTTTCCAGAATATGCAGCTTGCATTTACCTTTCCTTTTTATTATTATTCCTTAGCTTATATGTGACTAGAAAATATCTTCAATACAAGAATCTTCAGCAATGCTTTGCATTTTGTTTCAGTACAAAGGTAAAGAATATGGCTCATATTCATGAAATCAATCCAGCTCTTGCTTTGCTGTTCTCTGTTAAATTGTGCAATATTCCATGGTTCTGATGGTTTGTATGAAGGATAAAATGTAGTCAACATTTTTCAAGTCATTTGTAATGTAATGATTCTGTGTTAACAGCAAAGATGCCATCGGTTTTGTCACCCATAGTTGCATTTTTTGTGGTGCTTATTTAGCTTTTCTATAAAATTTCTATAAGATCTATAAGATTTGCCTGCTCTTGACTGGAGAGGAACTTTCATGAGTTTATAGAAGATTTTGTGGTTTTTACACATTCATACTGATCTCAGGCATTTGCTTTGCCTTCATACTCCAAAAGCTTCCATGGATAGTATGCAGAATCTATTGTTACAGTCCTTAGAACTTATATTTAGATGGTTAATAACATATTTTTTTCTCTTTGGATATCTAAGCCCTGTTTCCTTAACATGATGAGAGTGGTGAAGGCTGCAGCAAACCCCAGGGACTGCAAGGCTGCCGTCAAACCCAGGGTTAGAGGCAGCGCGTGGGAAGAGCAGCCTCTGCCGTGCGCAGCGGCCCTTGCTGTCACGTTGCTCCTTGGCTTTGCTGAGCTGGAGACATCGGCCAAATGATACCTGACTTTATTTTGGTCCAGAGACCACCCCAACTTCCTGAATACTCCGGGCCTTCTGCTTACAGTGTACATAATAGAATCACCCCACAAACTCTCTGCATTTTAAATGTATGTGAGGAGATGTGTGACTAAACTAATGCCTCTACCAAACCCTCCAATTTCTTGGAAGACCGTCCAAAGACTTAGAAGTGCTTCTCATTTACTTGCTCAGATTAAATTCCCCATATAAAAGAAAATGCTGCTGTCAAGGTATTCTCTGTAAAACTAAATAAAATGAATTCTTCTTGAAAACCATTTCTCCATCTGCTTCAGAATAGTTTAGTTTTTACTTTCCAGACACTCTGTGGAAGATATCTGGTCAAATGTCTTTAAGAAGGATACAAATATGCTTTCAGGCTGCTGCAATACACGTGATAATTAGAAAGCAGGACTAACTGAGTTGTTTCTGTTTGAGCCTCACTTTAGCTTTTGTCCATATGCTCAGAGAAATCCAAACGCATCCACAGGATCAGCTCCCAAATCCCAGAACTGCCTTCCTATCACACTGCTCCTGCTTGGTGCCAGGAGGGAAGCAGCGCACACTGGGTTCTGCTCTTGTGTTTGTACACACCGTCGTGCAAATTTAACCAAGTCTTCTTGCTACACATTGCAGTTACCTTGATTCAGAGACTCTCCATCTCCCATGAGCTTGGGGAATGTGTGAGATGATTCGTAATGAGCTGCTTGTGTGCTCAGGACGTCGGCTTCCCTACCGCTGATGAGCGAGAAGGGAAGCTGTCGAGTAACAAAAGTCTGTTCAAAAGCTGTGTTGTTTTTCTTCTAGAGACACTAGGTGAAAATGACACAGCAAATGCATAACCTGAGTCTCCTCCAGACGAAGAAGAGCAGTGGGCCATCTTCTCCCAATGCTGCCAAGCGCTTGTATCGGAACCTCTCGGAGAAGCTGAAGGGGAGTCACACATCCTTCGATGAGGCGTATTTCAGAGCCCGGTCAGACCGACTCAGTCTCCGTAAGACTTCAATGGTAATTACTTAATATTTCTCAAATTGATGAGTTTTACTCATTTTACCTCCTTAATCTCAATGTGCAATAGAATCTGTTTGCTGGAGAAAGATGATCTTGCTGCCAATACTGTTGCAGCAAACAAATCCACTATCTCCTTAATGAGGAAGAAAAGACATATCCTTCAACTTCTCTGAATTATTTTGAGGAAGACAGTTCCTCTGCACTTAGGAGAGCAGTGACTTATGGCAGTGTCTGTGACTATGCCAGGAGACACCTCTTGAAACCATTACTGTGCTGCACTAAAGCAGATGTTCAGCACAGGGAAGGACTAAGCTGAACATGGTTGGGCCAGATGATGAGAATACTACAGTATGCCAGAAGCAGCAGCACGGTCTAGTTTTCTTTAGCACTAACAGATCCATATGAGATATGAGACATTATGTACATAAGTGAGGGAACTGAAACTAATTTTAAAATCAATTCAAAACGATGCTAACCGACAGAGAGGATCACTCCTTTCATGAATTCAGGACCCGGGCATGGCCCATGGAAGTGATAAGCTGAAATATAGTGCTAATAAATGGGAAAGTCAAAAGGCTGCTGTCTCCTGTGAGGAAGCAGTGTGATCCAAGGGAAATACGGGATCATGGCTCCCTCCTGTAGCCTCTACTGGAGTTTGCTTTACTGAAGGAGAAGCCTGAAACTCCAGTTAGGATTGGAAGCTGGAGTCTAGGCTTTGTGTATGAGTTTGCAACTATTCTTTAGAGGTGGTGCGTTTCCAGATGCTTTCAGTTTGGGGATCATTTGAATTTGGACTTTTATTTAGGTGTGAACTATGAAAAAGGATCCCTTGGGTCAGTTTCCTTCAGCTGCCATCTTTTCTTGCCCTTTTCCATTCCACTGCAAGTTTGTGTGTCACTGTGAAAGTGAGAAAAAGGAGGATAAGCGAGTTCTGGGGATGGCAGCAGAGCAGGCTGATGTGTAGAGTGACTGCATGCCACTGTTAATCTCTCTCCCGACCAGTGTATTTCAGATACTCCTTCAAATACTGGATCTCCTGCCCTGCTTTTCTATAAAATTTCTTGCTGATTGCTGATTTCTCGCACTCCCCCTTTGCTGTCTCCAGCTCAGGTCTGCCAGAATCTGCTAGAGGTCTGGGAGCGCTCGTGACCGGTCCCACCAGCAGGCGTAACGCAGGGACTCAGTTTGATGCAGTCATGACAGTTTTACACTGGCAGTTTAATGAAATATGTAAAATATGCCTGTAAAATTAATTTCCCCTCCACTCGCTGCACAGTCAGGAGAGTGGTACCACTTTTGTTGCTCCTGGCCTACTGGGAGCATTGGGATGGCCAAGGATTGCTAGCCTGGGGCCTGAGCCGCTGTCCCCAGCAGCCAATGAAAAGATTCCCATTGAACTTAACAGGCTTTGGATCCCATTCCTTCCAATCTTCCAGTCGCCTGTTGTTTTCACAGTTTTCTGTAGAAATAAATACCACAGAAACAATCAGTGTAGGGGTAGAGATAGGATAGGTCAAGCTGCTAGTTGATTTATTTTGTGATCATTGAGTTTCTGTGGTACTGAGCTAATTCTGTGACTAAAATCAAGTCTCCAGACAAGCGAACAACATTTGTTAAATTTGTTTTCTTTCAGCTTTGGCTAGTGAAGAGTTTTCTTTCCATTCTCTCTTGCTGTGCAACACTTTCCATTCAGTAAATTGTTGTCTTGCTGCAGACATAGCAATATCCCAAAATAGCTTTATTCTTGAACTCATGTTTATCAAAACAAGTCTTTGCAGAGACTATTTTAACATTTTTTCCAACTCCAGTAGCACATAGTAGACTTTTTCAGGCTAACCTAGAGCAAATATCTTGAAAGGGGTACTTCATTTTAATTAAGCTACATAAGATTGCATTTC